>ML242767.1:81906-99618 GCA_005239495.1 Nicotiana undulata
GTATATTTAATAGAGAGAAATACCAAAAACATAGTTTCTTTCAAAATACTAAATTTCCAAATATGCCTTCCCGATAAGTGGCTTCCAAATATTATTTTAGGCAAGACGAATGCTTTTCAAATATACCTTCGATGTAAAAGTCGTTCAAATATAATCATTTAGAAACCATTACTTTCTCAATAATACCTTTCAATAAAATCTCGTAATCATAATCTCTTCAAGATAAATCTATCAGAACCCAGTCCGTAACTCAAAACTTGCCATATAGTACAGGAGGAACGTCAAGTCTTGTCAATAAATGCAGTAAGAGATCAGTATGAGTATCCAATTTAAAACAATGGAATATTAATTCTTAAACAAGTGTAGTAAATATCAAACAGGAACAACGGAAATAATAATGCAAAGACAAGTGCACNTCTCCGAAGCCTGCGAACACAGCAACAAGTTACCTTGAGTCTCCTCGGCAATCATCCGCGCAGCTTCTAACAATGTATATACCTGGATCTGCACACAAAAATGTGCAGAAGTGTAGTATGAGCACACTACAGCGGTGCCCAGTAAGTATCAAGACTAACCTCGGTGGAGTAGTGACGAGGACTAGTCAAGGCACCACTGATCTAACAAAATAAACTGACATGAATGCAGAAGTGTAGTATGAGCACACCACAGCGGTGCCCAGTAAGTATCAAGACTAACCTCGGTGGAGTAGTGACGAGGACTAGTCAAGACACCACTGGTCTACAAAATAACCGACATGAATATAGGAATAACCGAACACTACATCTATCTAAGGCTTCACGGAATAATTTGCAACAATGGCGATATAATGCGGAAGGAAATTACAGAAATTAACCAACGAAAAATCATAAAAATACACAGAAAAATGGACAGCAAAACAAGTCAAACCGGAAGAAAACACAACCCAATAGAGAACACCAATAACTCAACTCTACGTCTGCTTGTTCACATCGGGCCTTAGCTATTAAAATTCATAAACTGGTGGAAACCTTTAAACAGCAGTTCATATGAAAACATTTCAAATATACTAATTTTAGTATAGAAAGATCTCCTTTGAAAACATACTTTCTTCAAATATATATATAAGTATATTTAATAGAGAGAAATACCAAAAACATAGTTTCTTTCAAAATACTAAATTTCCAAATATGCCTTCCCGATAAGTGGCTTCCAAATATTATTTTAGGCAAGACGAATGCTTTTCAAATATACCTTCGATGTAAAAGTCGTTCAAATATAATCATTTAGAAACCATTACTTTCTCAATAATACCTTTCAATAAAATCTCGTAATCATAATCTCTTCAAGATAAATCTATCAGAACCCAGTCCGTAACTCAAAACTTGCCATATAGTACAGGAGGAACGTCAAGTCTTGTCAATAAATGCAGTAAGAGATCAGTATGAGTATCCAATTTAAAACAATGGAATATTAATTCTTAAACAAGTGTAGTAAATATCAAACAGGAACAACGGAAATAATAATGCAAAGACAAGTGCACGGCATCACCTTTCGTTCTTTTACTCTCATCCTCACAATAAATAAATAAAAACGACACGACATGTCCCCTCGTTCTAAAGATCATAAACACGACACATAATGTCCCCTCGTGCTAAAATAACATAAACACGACACGGAATTTCCCCTCGTGCTAAAATAACATAAACATGGCACGGAATGTCCCCTCATGCTAAAATAACATAAACATGCCANAATAAACTAACATGAATACGTAAATAATCTGAACACTACATCTATTTAAGACTTCACGGAGTAATTTACAACAATGACAATATAATGCGGAAGGAAATTATAGAAATTGACCAATGAATCATCATAAAAATACACAGAAAGATGGACAGCAAAACAAGTCATACCGTAAGAAAACACAACGCAATAGAGAACACCAATAACTCAGCTCTACTTCTGCTTGTTCACATCGGGTCTTAGCCATTAAAATCCATAAACTGGTGGAAACTTTTAAACAACAGTTCATATGAAAAACTTTGCAAATATACTCATTTTAGTACAAAAAGATCTCATTTGAAAACATATTTTCCCCAAATATATATATATATATATATATATATATATATNCATAGTTTCTTTCAAAATACTAAATTTCCAAATATGCCTTCCCGATAAGTGGCTTCCAAATATTATTTTAGGCAAGACGAATGCTTTTCAAATATACCTTCGATGTAAAAGTCGTTCAAATATAATCATTTAGAAACCATTACTTTCTCAATAATACCTTTCAATAAAATCTCGTAATCATAATCTCTTCAAGATAAATCTATCAGAACCCAGTCCGTAACTCAAAACTTGCCATATAGTACAGGAGGAACGTCAAGTCTTGTCAATAAATGCAGTAAGAGATCAGTATGAGTATCCAATTTAAAACAATGGAATATTAATTCTTAAACAAGTGTAGTAAATATCAAACAGGAACAACGGAAATAATAATGCAAAGACAAGTGCACGGCATCACCTTTCGTTCTTTTACTCTCATCCTCACAATAAATAAATAAAAACGACACGACATGTCCCCTCGTTCTAAAGATCATAAACACGACACATAATGTCCCCTCGTGCTAAAATAACATAAACACGACACGGAATTTCCCCTCGTGCTAAAATAACATAAACATGGCACGGAATGTCCCCTCATGCTAAAATAACATAAACATGCCACGGAATGTCCCCTCGTGCTAAAATAACATAAACATGGCACAAAATGTCCCCTCGTGCTAAAATAACATAAACATGGCACGGAATGTCCCCTCATGCTAAACACTCTTCCTCACTCAAACAATATCAAGAACAATAATTTTGCAAGGAAAGATCAACAAAAAGAACCATAAATCACAACATCCCGGCAAGGGAGTCAACAATGCAAACAATATCATCCCGGCAAGGGAAAACAGCTATAACCAATCTCGCCTAAACAGTTAACTTCACGGAATAAAACTCGGATTGAACAAAGGCCCAACAATAGACAACATCAAGGAATATCAATAATATAAATGTTTAACAACCAGACCTCAGTGGCACTTAAGGGGAAAGTCATACAAGTCACAATGCAAGACTTACGGGCATGCTTGACTCCAACGAATAGATATTCCAACTACGACTAGTCAACTATAGGGCTTGATGACACTAATTATAGTCAATTAGGCAAATTAAGAAGAAAATATAGCATGATGATAAGAGAGGTAAAATAATCAGTCAAGTCAATTAAGATCAAATAGTCAACGAAGAAATCCAAAAGCAAGAAATTCTAATCTAAGCCGGAAAGGATGAAATAAGCAATTAAGGACTCAAATATAACAATTAATTCATATACAAGTGCTACAAGAACCTACGGATCCTAAAGGCCAACCTATTTGCAAATAAGTCCGTGTACACACTCGTCACCACGCACACACGGGCTACAGCCAACAAGGAAGACTCAATCCTAAGGGGTAGTTCCCCCACACAAGGTTAGGCAAGATACTTACCTCGACTTCCACAATCAAAATTCAAGCCTCAATTACCGCTTTACCTCTTGATTCCACCACCAACTCGCTCGTATCTTGTCACGACCCAAACTTCATAAGGTCGTGATGGCGCCGGACACCACTGTCAGGCAAGCCAATCATTAATTAGTTGAATTAAATTCATGTTTTAACATTTTGAAATTGTTACTTTCATTTTATTACATAATAATAATCGATAAAAAAACTGCTGAGTAAATAACAATGGTTTAACAATTCATTTAATAAAACACATCCCAACTCACCCCAGAACCCGGTGTCACAAGTTCATGAGCAAATTTCTAGGAATTTTACAGATACTACAATACTTGTCCGAAATACCGATTGGACAAGGAAAATGAAAATAAAGCACAATACAATCTGAGGGAGACTCTGTCAGCTATGGGTCGTCTCTGGATGATGCAGCTCGCCTAAGTCTCCAAGTTAGTCACATCGATGTGAAAGTACCTGTGCAATAAAAATGCACGGCAAGTGTAGCATGAATACGAAAACAACGTGTACTCAGTAAGTATCCCGCCTAACCTCAGAGAGGTAGTGACGAGAGGTTGAATTACACACTTGCTAGAAGTCAATTTAGTATAATCAAGTGAGACAGTAAGCGGGAATATCATAGGCCATTTAATAAAATCAGGGATAAGTAATATCAACTTCTTTCACATTTAACACTTAAAATATTCGTCATTTCAGTTGGCAATTTAAAACTTCATAGGCCAATAAGCAGGTAATAATTACAGAAAATACGCAACAATTATCGTACGCAAGAAATGCCGAGGGTCGAACGACGCGGATCAACAATAATAAAATGTGCACTGCCGAAGGGTCGAACGGCTCGAACCATAGATGCATCTATTTTCCCCCGCTCGCGAATCGATCATGCGACGCAGTCATATATAAATAATAGGGTTATCCTGCTTGGGAATCATACATGCGACTCAGGAGCCCATAGATACACATATTCACACAATAAGTCCACATTTTTATCAAGAAATCAGTTACTCAAGAAAGTGGTAAAATTCTCTTTTAAAGAACGCGAAAATAGTATTTACATCTTTGTCTGGAAATTCATTTGCCAAGTTTAATAATGTTTAAATATTATAACTTTATCAGGAACACAATTACTTACTGAAGAATCAATTCTCTTTTTAAATGATTAAGAAAAGTAAACTCTAACCTTCCTAGGTAATCAATTACTAATTCGATAGCATTAACAGTCTTATATTATTGGCAAGATCACAAGTACAACACGTAAGACATTCTAGTGGGTTTTAGACTACTCAAACACAAGCATAATAGTAGCTACGCACGGACTCTCGTCACCTCGTACGTACGTAGCCCCCGCAAATAGTAGCGCATAATTAATTAGTTCACCAATGGGGACAATTCCCCGTCACAAAGTTAGAAAGTAGACTTACCTCACTCCGAAACTCCATAACCGGCTTCCAAGCCCTTCCGATGACTCAAATCATTGCACAACGCTCCGAAACTAGCCAAATAACGGCAAACAAATGAAAATATACTCTAATACTTGTTAACAATTCAAATTATATAAATTCCCAACTCCGCTCGAAAAGTTGACCAATTTGCCCTAGGGCCCACGTGCCCGGATTTTGAAATATTTCGAAGATAATGATTACCCATGACTTTACTAGCTCAAATATATAATTTACTCTAATTTCATGCTCAATTTCGTGGTCAAAATCCAAAAATACCAATCTCTAGGTCTTCTACCAAAAAATCACAATTTCAATTAATTTCCACTAATTTCCATGTTCTAATCCATATATACACATGTATTTAACTTAAAATTGTGAAGAAAACACTTGCCACATTTCATATGGTGAAAATCACCTCAAAATCGCTTCAAACCGAGCTCCATAACTCCAAATATGCTAAAAATGGCCGAACCCTCGATATATAACTTCTGCCTAGGTATTTACTCATCGCGATCGCGGAAAATACTTCACGATCGCGATGTACAACAATTTCTAGCCCAAAAATTTGCTCTTCGCCATCGCGAAAAAAGTTTCGCGATCGCCAAGAACTTATGCGCAACACTTCCGGACAGCCTCCAGTATAATGGTTATAACGTTTTGTACAAAACTCCAAATTGCAAATGGTTTGACTATTGAAAACTAGAGACTAAGGGCTACAACTTTCATTCCTTTCTCATCTCCCAATTCCTTATAGATTACTAGATATAAGTTGCTAATGTCAGCCCTATGCAACACAATGCGGTTTCCAAACTCTTCCTGGACATGCTGTAGTGTATCAACCATAACTCTTTGTACACAACTCCAAATGCCAAATGGTTTGCTTTTCTGAACACTAGACACAAAGGGCTACAGTTTTTGGATCATCTCCCAATTTTTTATAGATTGCAAGATACAAGCTTCCAAAGTTGAGTCAGTGCAGCAGAATATTTCCTCTACGCGATCGCGAAAGGCCTTCCGCGATCATGATTCACTGGCCCATTTCTCTCATTTTACTCATCGCGATCGCGACCAATTCCCCGCGATCGCGTAGCGCACTGCTGTAGCCAAAATCCAGCAGCTAAAAATGGCCTAGAAATGGTCCGAAACCACCCCGAAACTCACCCGAGCCCCTCGGGACCCCGTCCGAACGAGCCAACAAGTCTGAAAACATATCACGGAGTTAGTCGAGGCCTCAAATCACATCAAACAACGTCGAAATCATGAATCGCACCCCAAATCAAGCTTTATGAACTTTGAAATTACAAACTTCTACATCTGATGCCGAAACCTACCAAATCGCGTCCGATTGACCCCAAAGTTTGCACACATGTCATATTCGACACTACGGACCTGTTCCAACTTCCGAAATCGCACTCTGACCCTGATATCAAAATTTTCACTTCCGGTCGGATTTCTCAAAAACTTTCAAATTTCTATCTTTTGCCAAATGATTTTAAAATAACCTACGGACATCCGAATTCACTTCCGATCGTGCTCCCAACTCCAGAATCGCCATACGGAGCTATTCCTAAACTCGGAATCCCAAAAGGACATCGATAACACTGAAATTCACTTCAACCCAGACTTATGAAATTTCTTCCAAAATGCTAACTTCCACAATATACGCCGAAACGCTCCCAGGTTATCCAAAACCCGATCCGAACATATGCCCAAGTCCGAAATCATCATACGAACTTGCTGGAACCTGCCCGTGCTACCACAACTCACTTGAGTACACTTTCTCGAACAATTCTGAAGATATCCCTCTTTATTTAGGAAAATGGGCGTTAGAACCAAGTTTCAACATCCGAAATCCTCTGCCAGACCCGTTTCCAATATGTGATCACCGTATCAACTACCACAAGAGGTACCAGAACATGGCTGCGTACCTTAGCTGAATTAGCACCATGCACAACATAATTCATCATTTATCCACAATGACATTCCCTGAACCTTAATAGCCAAAACTCCACGACTCTGATGCTCCTGATGCACCTTATGATATATACATATATATATAATGCCGACGATACCACCACAACAGAGGAGATGTGTAGAAATTTCTAACCAACTACAGAGTTAACCAAACATTGAATTTTTTTTCCCTGAACCAAAATCATCATCTCATTATGAACCAAATAATGGTAATTGTCCTGTAATATACTTCACATAACCTTACCGCACGGATCCCTGATCCATAAATCTCGTCTCACCCAGTATGAACTGCTTAGACAACAAATCACCCCAGACATGATCAACAGTGCCAATAGGCCACCACTCAAACATGATACATAAAGAAATGACTCAGGAAGGGACTACTCGACTCACGCAACTAATATGAATTTTCCTCAGAAGATAGGAAGCAAAGCACAGGAAAAGTAATTAAAGGGAACCGTACTCAACATCACACTATTGCGGTATGCAACCCGATCCAAATAACATACCCGTGGCGGCGTGCCACCCGATCCCATCATAAAATTCACATAAGGAGATATACACTGAGCTGAATTGCTTACTATTACAAATTACTGAATATCGATCACAAGCACGCTAAGTGCATAATACAATCCCGGGGAGACTGATAGAGCCATATGCTACAAAAATCAAGCACAACTGAGGTGCGATATATATACTCTAAATCTCAAGAGCTCTCCTTCTCACATAACATCATCACTATGCAGAAACTCAACACGTAGAAAATTTATCAGGCCATTTCACAACTCTCAAGCCGATTCTGCTCGCACTGAACTAGGCTAATAACCTCAATTGGGTTCCATAATAACCCACTTTTTCTCATAACATGCATGAACAACCATCATAGCCAGAGCAAACCCCCACATTCCACAACCAAATGAACTGAGCGCCCTCCAGGCATAAATTCTCAAATAGGTATTATTACCACCTCCTTCATACTTGGCTTAAACCTTCAATCAATCAGGTAACTACATGTCACACTTATACAATCTTCCCATGGTCACGCTCCCATGACCTTCCACACAAGGTAACAAGTTTGCACATCTACACCGCCGACCACACTAACGTTGTAAAGCAAATCGAGAATCCATTACCAGGATGCAAAGCCTCTTTCATCAAACACCGATCTCAGGTGACACTGAAGACAACACCAGCTTACTCTAAACATTCAAATCCTTTTTTCTCACTCATCCGAGCTCATGACATCCTTGTTAACACCGAACCGCAATCTCGATACTTACTTCCAGTTCCCTACTACTTACTGCACCTGACATGCCAATATGAAATAGCGCAAGAATTCCATCATAACTCCTAAACCATTAATAGGGTGAAAACTTTATCATATAGAAACCTTTTTACTTACCTCAATTCAAGAGAACCATAACAACACACGAGTGAATTCTCATAATCACAGACATGCAAATCCTCAAGGAATAGCCTATATCATCTTAATCCTTCCGGGATCCGCCTACACCTGACAAGCCATAATACTTGAATGCTTCCAATTAAAATCTATTACGGCGGCCGACAAGCCTCGCACACACCGGCACAACCGCATGCATAACTTAATCACACTGAAGGAACTGATTACTACCGTACATGTGCCATTTCAACCATGGCTAACCAATCTATCTTCTTTTAATTATCCTTAATTGCCTTAGAATAATAGTAACTCTATTCAACACATAACAAACTCAATCCTCACTCATCCCAAGTGGCCTTGATTTACGAGACCATTCTATCTCAATCCCACAAACCGTCTCGCACCCTCCTTGTGCGCATTCACCTCTTCGTCTGATATACCCATCCTGATACTCTTTCTCCAAATCTGGAGTTTATTTTCTCTCCTTCCTTCGATACTATACTGCAAGCCGAAAACATCATGGAACATTCTGGTCCTTCTATCATAATATGTTGCAAGGCCCGATTCTTATCCATACTGCGGACATGAAGCCCTTAAGCATCACATTCTTAACTTTTGAATTCACTAGGACCGCTATTGAGAGCCACCCACTCTGACTGGCCCCGAATACAAGAAACTCCAAGGCTCTTCTAGCACATGAACACCTTCTCAATAAAGCACGTGACTAAGTCACTACCCTTATCAATCACCTACGCATTAAACATAAATTCTGAATCTTCCAAAGCCTAACCCTGGTCCAATAGGGTCAACTTTTGCACACATTCATCAAATCCCATATGCAATTACCATTTTACTCCTTTCCCCTTAGCTGTAATAACTTGCCGATACGCCGATAATCCGCAACCCCGTGAGAAGATAATCCTGCAACCCAATTGCAGGCGATGGGGCTCTCCCACTTATCCTGAAGCTACTCCTTGCACCACTCTAGAACCCACCGAAATCCTTTCTTCTTTGTTGACATGATCTTGCTCAACCAATCCGTCAAATTCTTCTAAATTCTTCTGTTTGCATTCCATGAATACTCAAATTTTCTAGCATCATTCACGTATTCAGCCTTCTACCGAGTAGCCACTAGAATTCCTCGCAGAAACTTGCCAACCACACAACCGCTAACCTGCTCACAGGAGATAACCCACCTGTGGAAATTACCAACTGACACCTTCTAACGACATTGTACTGCACAATCTCTATGACATCAATACCCCATCCTACGCCCTTCTTCATTTACCAACTTTACTAGTCCGTCCGCTCCTCATGGACATCCATAAAATGCGCGGCAATGTCTTTAAATTCACCTCCATATTGCTGGTGGTTGCAAACATTAACAAGTGCCATTAAATTCTTCCTTTACTTGGAAAAGTGAGTTATGATTGGTAGGAGTAGACATCAAAGACTCAAGGCTTTAAACCTTGTTTAATAGAATCACTTAGGAATAAGTGGGTTTTATTTGGCATTAGTTGATTACTCTTAATTTCAAATCTTTTATATTTAAAAAAATCATAAAGAGGAAATACTACCCAACTATTGGAAGATATTGGGTAGTCATTTAGAAATCATTTGCATATCTAAAGGACCTTCCATTAGAAATATATCATATTAATACCTATTAGCATTACACTTCATTGAAGGGGACACAACCTTGGTTTAGTTAATCACATTAATTACAACTTTAATTAATTATACTTGTCACTATTTCAATCAAATTATCATACAATCAATTCCCATATTCTTGTTTCATTAACAGAATAGAAATACGATTTGAGTTAAGATTCACACTACCCAAGTAAACTTTTCACGCCTATTCCTTGTGGGATTCGATCCCAACCTTGTTGGGTTACTATATTTGACATTGATCGCTTTACACTATTTAAATGTGTAATTTGAGCATATCAATTATCCTAAGGGGAAGGTGTTAGGCACCCCTCAGGATCCACAAGTGTGGTTCCCGGCCAAATAGCTTTTGTGAATTTGTACAATTTAGCAAATAAACAGGTATGGCTCAAATAATAGGGGGTTTAAGTCTAAATACATAGATATTTGAAAACAATTAATGGAAAGGTAGATTTTGAAAGGAATTACAATCTAAGCATGTTTGTGAAAGTGGAGGGGTATCCTAGGTTCGTTTATAATATGGATCACATCAGTGCAATAACCGATATGACACTCCTTGAAGAGGGGCTACAAGTGGTATTTGCGCATCGGTCATCATGTCCATATCTACCCTTTCCCACCCCGTGAAATTAACTAAAGCGAGTGTTGGTCTCGACCTCCATTGCATGTTGTTACCCGTCCCTTCCTATCAGTCCCGGAGGAATTTAGGGCTTCTATCCTATGAAGGAGGTTCTAGGAAGACCCTCAAGTTTTTAAAGGTGAAAATACTAAGGCGACATATAAGAAAAACAGATAGGACTTCAATTAAGAGGATCACGGAAGACAAATAAAAGGCTCAGATATACCTCCACACACAGTACACATAGACAGCATGACTCATACTTAATTAAGGTCCAGATTCAGATTCTGATCCTAAGCATGGTATCTAAGTGATAACACAAAGATAGATTTATTGCATAACTCATAGAGGAAGTCCTAATCAGGCTTGCATACTGGTTTTAAACATGCTGACAGTCAAGCACTAATCACAAAAGACAGTTCTGGTTTTATTTCCTTGTGTTTGATTACCTATGTCTTGCCTAGGCGTGCATCAGTTATTCAAAGTTGATAACAACTTATGGTCGTTATACTTAATAACATACTGTTCTAAGTGTTGCATATGTGCAGAGACTAGTTACCAGTTTGTTAGAACAGGAAGACTGTTTTATAAATCTGTATTTAAACTAAGTGTAATTAAATGAGCACGATCGTATAACATGATGTCTAATGCCGAATGGTGCACATGCAGTCTCTAAAATAGGATCTCAAAATGCACATAGAATCACAGCATTATGCACAGTTTCAGGAATAGCATGGGTGACATTTTTTAATGCTTGTTTATCTTAACACATGTTTGCTAAGTGTAGAGCATACCACCACCGAATCACCCACAGGAGTGGACACATATATAGGAGAACACAAGGACTCACGAGGGGTATCCAGAAAATGAGCAAATAGTACAGAAACATATGAATACGTGGATCCTGGATCAAATAGTACCGAAGCCTCCCTACCACATACTGAGATAATACCTGTGATCACGGCGTCTGAGGCCACTGCATCTGATCTGGCCGGAATGGCATAAAATCTGGCGGAGGCTCCTGAAGACTGAACTCCCCCAGAGTGAACAGGAACTAAATGACCTCGTCCTGCCTGGATCCCCCTCTAGGACGACCCCTGCCGACCTGTTCTCCACCTCGAGGCAGTCGGACTGCTGGTGTTGAACTTCTAGGCTGATAACTCTGTTGCACTGCGTTGCCCCGATACCTGGGACAATACCTCCACGTATGACCCGGCTCCCCATACTCAAAACAACCTCCTGGTGCTACAGCCCGCTGCCCGAATGAGGAAGAACCCTGAATAGCCGGAGGGCGGTGTGAACCCTCTCGTAAGGCACTGAAATAGGAACTAGAGGATCTCTGGTGACTGGAATAACTGCTGGGTGCACCCTGGGTGGCTGGGGGACAATAGGAACGCTCTTGCATAGCGCCGAATTGAGGCAATTTCAGCATGAATAAAAACTGATATTAATATATTTATCCTAAGACAGTATCTCTAAATGAAGTTTAACAACATGTTTACAAGGAAGAATCACCTATAGCGATTTTTTATTTTTGTTAGTATTATTTGCCCTATAGACATGATTTCTAAGTGAGGGCAATAAATGATGACATGCTGAAAGAAAACAGTTTATATGAGCCTAAATAGCATGATATATAATGCATGGCATGCTTGGCATATGTTGTACCCAAACATGGCTGCTATTGCGAATAGAGAAAGTAAACTTATAAACATGGTCTCTACCCTTGATTATACTACATCATGCATATCACCCACCCATATTTCACTATCCGACCCCAGAGTTGTTTACAATTAGTTATTACAGACCATTGAATAGGAATTACATAACTGAAAATAAAGAAAATAAGAATTTAACTATAGGGAGCATACAGAATAGGCCCAGATTCCCCATGTCCTCAATGCCAGTAATGTTTCACAGCCTTTTCACAATCCGGGTGTGTCAGAGTTCCCTAAGGACCTCAAGGGATCCCGGACAGTGCTCACACCCAGATTTCATAGCCAAGATAGAGTAAGTGCAGTGTGGAAAGGCCAGCTTTTGTGTGTCAAAGTTCAGAGGGAGCTCAAGGGTCCCAAGGCAATGCTCACACAAAAGGGGCAGAACTTAATGGTCTAAGCGTAGAGTGAGAGTGCTTGATATAGTTTGAAAACTTTGGGGAAGAAAATAGTTTTGGAAAAGAGACTTAATGGAAATAGCTTTCATAACAAAAGTTTAACTGATGAAAACAATTTTAAAGAACATGAACACCAATCTCAGAACCAAGGCAGAGTCAGCATCACACAAAGGACCCAGAATGGTCCAACAACCACAAACATGGGTAAGGGGATTTGAAGGACACATAGGTACAAAGTACTGAACATGTAATAGGTAGGAGTATGCATAAACAATCAGAGATACTAAGGGGTTTAGTAATTGGGGAATACAATGGGGTATAGGATTAGACCATCATAACAGTACCAAACAGTTAAGACTCCAATCAGAATAATGTACCAAACACAGGCATGGGGGATTCATATAAGAAACATGTATTAAGTATACAGAGACATGTTGGTCATGACAAACAAAGCATAACTTAACATGTATATGGGCTTCCGGATCTTAATTGCATGTTGAACAATAAAGTAATAAATGAAAGCAAATTAGAAACACAATGTATTGCAATAGTAGTAGAAACATATTGGTTGGAGAACTGAAATCTGTATTAGAACATACCAGTGAGGTGAAGAAAGCAGTAACACAAAGCAAAAGATAGGAGATGCACAATAGTAAGTCTTGGCTTGCAGCCGACTAACTTAGAGTAGTAGCAAGTAGCACAAAAGAGAGAATAGAGAGAGTAGCAAGTTTTAGTTGTGAGAGAGAGAGTTGAACTGATTAGTTTCGTGTCTTTAAAATGTGTGAAGAACATACAAATATATAGTTTTGAAAGTTGGGTTGAAATAAGGTAAAATTCAGAATCAATTAACAATTATGGAACTTAGTATCAATTCGAGTGAAATCAGCCCAAGTACTCCCATTATTAAGGGAGTTATTCAAACTGTGAGTACAAATAAGGAAAGGGACCATATATAGACTAAAGGTAACATTCAAACAGTGTGAAATCAGCATGAGTATCCCTTGATTTAAAGGGTTAAATTCAAACGCCTAATAGGCAAATAACAAATAAGGAAAGTTCTCATGCATATTCCATATAAGGAAACAATTTCAACCCAATACAAGTATGCAATTGAGACTAGGTTCATCAGATTTTAATTAAGGAAATAGGGATCAATTAACAGTAAATCAACCATGTAACAAGGTAAGAAATAAGTTAAAATTCGGAAGTCAGTAAGAATAGTCCATAAGAAATCAGTAAGGTTTTTCAAATCTCAAGGAATCAAGGATTCAAATAATAAATCAGGAACCCTAACGAAGTAAAAATTACAGAGAATCAGGGATTCGAATAGGAATAACATCAATTAGGCAAATAATAGGCAAGAAAAAGCATAGCAAGGTAAACAACCACATAGAATCAGGGATTCGATGCTAGCACACAATAAACGAACAGGGAGAATTAAATAGTAAAAAACCCTAATGACTATAGTAGCAAAATCACATAGGTTTAGAGACAAAGCAGTAACACTAAAGGGATTAAACGGAATGAACACAATATAAGCAGAAGAAAACAAAGTCAGGAACCCTAATGAGCAAAAAATAGGGTAAGATCACAGAAATCTTAAAACGTTTATGAGAAATAAGAGTTCATACAAATAAATAAACACATCAGTCAAAGAGAGACTCAGAAACATAGAGTTTTCAACATAATAAGTCAAATTAAAAGAGAACTTCGAATAAATCGTTGAAACATAGAAAGAATCACAGAATGATACTAAAAGCAGAAGAAAAAATCATTTTGAAAGAGGGGTTATGAAACCCTAATTTTGAGACGAAGAAAATTTTAGAAATAGGAAGGTTTTTGAAGGAAGCATGTAAAAGTTTCATAATATACACAGATCTAAGACAGATCTAAAAGAAAATCGGAAAATCTTGAGAGTTAGGGTTTCAGCGAACCCAGAGAAGATAAGAAAACCTTAAAATGTTATCGGCTTTAGCCGGAAAAGTCATAGATCTTACTCGAACGGCCGGAGGTGGCCGGAAAATGGCATGAAGGACCATGGGTAGGAGTTGAACCGCTCCAGGTTCACCTAAGGACCTCAGGGTAGTATCAAACCGGCGTGGGGTGAAGCAGAGGCTAGTGGATGGTGAGAGGACATAGCTTCTGACGAGGGAGGTGGCCGGAGGAGGACAGAGTCCATCGGAGAGGAGGGAGACGAGAAGGTTCTAGAGAGAACCAGAGAGAGAGAGAGAGAGAGGTAGAGAGATGATTGAACGGGGAGTGAATGAGGGGAAGGGGGATAGTCGTTAAGTCTTAATTTGGTAAGACTGAATCTGGGTCGTTGATCTAATTTGATCAACGGTCCAGATTACACACAGGATTGGGTCGGGTAGGCTTAGAGATTGGACTTGGGTCGTCTTGGGCCAATTAAATGGATTAGGACCAGATTTGATTTAGGCTAGATTTAAAATAAGAAATGACTATTTGTTAAATACCCATAAAAATAGATAAATAATTAATAAAAATAGCTAATAAATAGATAAAATGAAATTAAGGCTAAATAGGCAAAATTAAGGTAATTAACTAGTATTAAAATATAAAATGACTGATTATTAAATTGAAATAGCATAAAATGTGTAATTAGGCTATAATTTCAAAGTTGTTGTAAATATAGCCAAATAATGCCAAATTGGCTAATTTGTGAAATAATTAAATCCTAATAGGATTAAAATGATATATTGAGCGAAGAAATATTTTAAAATTATTTGTAATGCAATTTATGAATAATTATCGGATATAAAGTACTGAATAAGTTAGAAAATAGGTTGATAAAAATATGGAAAATGGAAAAATACCAATTATTATAAAAAGTGATTTTGAAGGTATATATGCAAAATTTTAAAATAATTTGAGGAAAAATTGGGTATCAACAGCTGCCCCTCTTTACCCGAGGAGGATGAAAGAGTTGTCGGGTAAAGATATGATGGCCAATTTTGACTGAGCCAAATGGTTTGAAGAGGCTTAGGCCGCACCCTGGTTTCTGATTGCCTACATATCCCTGGTTTTACAGGAATCAGGTCGTATGTAGTTCAGGAGTCATCAGCGAAGTATACCGATGAAGTTTCACAAGAACGGACGCAACGTATGGGGTTAGGTGAACAAACGGCTTACGGGCTAGTTAGGAGAACTGGAGCGGGACTGCTCTTGCCAGGATGACCGTTTCTCACCGGATTACCTGCGAATAAACAATACAAGCATATATTGCATAATTTAAACATGATGCAGATTCCCGTCGGACCATGAATGTTGTCTTTGGACATTTAAGGATGACGTCCTTAGACCATGATGTCATGGTGTGATGACCCAAACGGTCATCCTAAGTAATTTTAACTATATCTGTGTTCCGAGGCTCCGAAAGCCTCCGTTGATCTCACCTCGATATGTGTGTGCAGCTCGGGCGTGTCGCCGGGAAGTCTTTGTATTGAAAATTGGATCAAAAATGGAATTTTTGATAATTAAATGAATAAAGTTGACTTTGGCCAGCATTTTTGGTAAACGGACCCGGACTCGTGATGTGACAGTCCCGGAGGGTCCGTAGGAAAATATGGGACTTGGGCGTATGCCCGGAATCGAATTTCGAGGTCCCAAGCTCGAGAAATGAATTTTTAAAGAAAATTATTTCTGAGAATAATAAAGGATTTTGAAAATGAGTAATTATGTGAAAATCGTGCTACCGGGCCTGTATTATGGTTCCGGAGCCCGGAACATGTTTATTATATGTTATTTGTCCTATCTGTGAAATTTGGTGTAAAACGGACTTGATTTGATTGGTTTCGGATCCAAATGAGGAAAATTGGAGTTAATGAAGCTTTGAGGTTTTTAAAGAATTTAAAATTTGGCTTGAAAGGTGATTTTATGTTTCCGAGGTCCGAATGAAATTTCGAGACCGGGAATAGTTCCGTAGTGTCATTTATAACTTATCTGAAAAATTTGAAGTCATTCCGAGCAGTTTAGGCTGGTTCGGCGCATCGAAGTGAATTCTAGAATTTCAAAGTTCTTAAATTTGATTAATGTGGTTTTGGGGTTCGATATCGAGTTCCGTTGCTGTTTTTCATGTTCCAGAAGTTCGAACGAGTCCGTATCATGAATACAGACTTGCCGGTGCTTTTTGACGGGGTCCCGAGAGGCTCGGGGGTGTTTTAGACCCCTGGGAGCTAAGTTGGAAAAACCAAAAATCTGCTATCTGGTTTCCTTCTCTGCGATCGCAGAAGGTGGGTTGCGATCGCAGAGAAGGATTTTGCTGGGCTAGTGATTGTTCACCGCGATCGCGGTCTGTTTCTTGCGATCGCATTGAGTCGCGTCTAGGCCGGGTGAGTTTGTTCTTCGCGATCGTAGGACCCCTGCCGCGATCTCAGAGGTCTTGCCAGTTGTTCTTTGCGATCGCAGGACCCCTGCCGCGATCGCAGAGGTCCGGCCAGCTTGCCTTCGCGATCGTAGGCCCCTTGTCGCGATCGCAATGAAGAAATCACTGGGCAGTGTTATAAAATACGGGACTTAGCCTTATTCCTTCATTTTCATCTTCCTCCTCAAGATTTTAGAGAACTTCTCAAAAGACCTTCCACTACTGTAGTAAATTCCATAGTTTTACTAGTTTCAAACACTAATTCCTAGTTAAATTCACTACTAAATCATCTAAAAATCATAGAATTAGGTAGTAATTTTAGGGTTCTTGAGGATTTTTGGGATTTTCCATGTTAGGCCATGAATTCTTGTATAAATTACATAACCTCGATCCTTAGACTCCGGGTAGTTAATTCCTTCATGAATTTTCGAAAAATCCAAACGTGTGGGCCCGAGGTCGAATTTTAGTATTCTTGGAAGAATAGAAGAAAATGTATAATTTGGCTTGGGAATTGGTTATTGAGTACTTATTGATGTTAATAAATCCATTATGTCTAGATATTCCC
>MDKH01225711.1:0-21027 GCA_005239495.1 Nicotiana undulata
GCCAGGACAGGGGGAGCCGCTTAGCGATCCTACAAGATATAGGCGACTGGTTGGTAAACTAAACTATCTCACAGTCACCAGACCTGACATTTCCTTTCCTGTGAGTGTTGTAAGTTAGTTTATGGATTCTCCGTGTGATAGCCACTGGGATGCAGTTGTCCGCATTCTCCGGTATATAAAATCCGCTCCAGGTAGAGGGTTATTGTTTGAGGATCGAGGTCATGAACAGATCGTTGGTTACTCAGATGCTGATTGGGCAGGATCACCTGCTGACAGACGTTCTACGTCTGGATATTGCGTTTTAGTAGGAGGCAATTTGGTGTCTTGGAAGAGCAAGAAACAAAATGTAGTTGCACGATCTAGTGCAGAAGCAGAATATCGAGCAATGGCTATGGCGACATGTGAGCTAACTTGGATCAAACAATTGCTCAAGGAGTTAAAATTTGGAGACATCAGCCAGATGGAACTTGTGTGCGATAATCAAGCTGCTCTTCATATCGCATCAAATCCGGTGTTCCATGAGAGGACTAAACACATTGAGATTGATTGTCACTTCATCAGAGAAAAGATACTCTCAGGAGATATTGCTACAAGATTTGTGAAGTCGAATGATCAGCTTGCTGATATATTCACCAAGTCCCTCAGTGGCCCTCGTATTAGTTATATATGTAACAAGCTCGGTACATTTGATTTGTATGCACCAGCTTGAGGGGGAGTGTTAGTTAAGTAGTCAAATAGGAGTAAATAACACTAACCCTAATCCTATGTGTACTAGGAGTAGGACATGTAATATTTATATATATAGGGCTCATTGTATCATTGAAAATAATAAGATATTATTTTCTCCCGTGTTTTCTCTCAGGAGTTGCTCAGGGATTCAACAAGGATCCTACACTATCTCTTGCATGCTAGATGGTCTCCAAGAAAATTTTAGATGGTGTTATACAGGGGTTTATGGCCCTCATACAAATTCTGAAAGAGAGGTATTTTGGAGTGAACTAGCTGCTATTAGAGGCCTTTGGAGTGATCACTGGGTTGTAGGGAGGGACTTCAATGTATGCAAATTTGAAAGCGAAAGATACAACTGTATCAGGAGATCAAAAGCAATGTCAAGATTCTCTGATATCATTCAAGACTGGGGTATCATTGATCTTCCTCTCCAGGGGGTTTTCTATACTTGGTCAAGAGGGGAAGATTCTATTCAAGCATCCAGAATTGACAGATTCCTTATCTCCCCAGAATGGAATGATAGCTTCAAGAAAGTATCTCAAATTGCTCTTCCCAAAGTCATATTTGATCACAGACCACTCATGCTTGAAAATGGCGAATGGGAGACTAACCCAACCTATTTTAAATTCGAGAACATGTGGCTGCAGGTAGAAGGTTTTCTTGACAAAGTTAAGGAATGGTGGCAGGGCTACTCAGTGGTAGGCACCCCAGACTACATCCTGGTCCGGAAGTTGAAACTACTGAAGAAAGACATTTCAACTTGGAATAGAGAAGTTTTCGGCAAAATTGAATCCCAGAGGAGCAAGGCACTGGACGAATTAATGTTTCTGGACCAGGCTAGTGAGGCCAGGCTGCTATCACCCTTGGAGCAGTCAAAAATGCTTGATCTAAAGATGGAAATTCAGAATATTGCCAAAGCGGAGGAAACATCCTGGAGACAGAAATCTAGATGTTTATGGCTAAGTGAGGGAGATAGAAATACCAAGTATTTCCAAAAGATGGCCAACGGTCACAAGAGATACAATTGCATTGACAGGCTCAAAGTGGGGGAAGACATTATTGAGGACAAGAACCAGATCAAACAGGAAATACTGGGCTTCTATGAAGGCCTCTACTCTGAAACTGAACATTGGAGACCAACGGCTAACTTTGAAGATTTGGCCTGCATCTCAGAGGAGGAAAATGAGGAGCTTGAAAAAGAGTTTGGGGAAGAAGAAATACTAGCCACCATCAAGTCCTGTGCTCCGGATAAGGCACCAGGTCCTGATGGATTCACCATGGGATTCTTTCAGAAGGCTTGGGTCATAATCAAATCTGATGTCATTGGTGCCATGAATTATTTTCACCAACACTGTCATATGGTGAGATCTTGCAATGCTTCATTCATTGCATTGATCCCAAAAAGAAAGGGGGCTATTGAACTAAAAGATTATAGACCTATTAGTCTAATTGGCAATGCCTATAAGATCGCAGCAAAATTTTTAGCTGAAAGATTGAAAACTGTAATATGCAAGCTTGTTTCTGGGAGTCAAAATGCTTTTCTAAAAGGTAGACAAACCACAGATGCTTCACTTCTTGCCAATGAGGTACTAGATTGGAAGCAAAAGAAAGGGGAGCCTGGAATTCTATGCAAGCTCGATATAGAAAAGGCATTTGATCAAGTAAACTGGCAATATCTTTTCACTGTCTTAAAGAAGATGGGTTTCGGGGAAAAATAGCTCAAGTGGATAAAGTTCAGCATTACATCAGTCAAGTATTCAATCCTAGTGAACTCCAGTCCAATTGTTTTTTTTTTCTCCCAAAAAAGGAATCAGGCAAGGGGACCCTCTGTCCCCTTTTCTCTTCATCCTAACCATGGAAGGGTTGAGCAAAATGCTAGACAAGGCCAGAGAATTACAATGGATACAAGGTTTTGAAATTGGCACCAATGTTGAAACTACAATCACTATTTCCCATTTGCTATATGCAGATGACACTCTATTTTTTTGTGGAGCAGAGGTATCACAGGTGCAATATTTAAATCTGACACTGCTCATATTTGAAGCCCTATTTGGCCTCCACATCAACATGATAAAGAGCATTATATACCCGGTTAATGAAGTGCAGAATTTGGAAATGCTCGTAGATATTTTATGTTGTGAGATAGGCTCATTTCCAACAACCTATCTGGGACTCCCTTTGGATGCTAAGCACAAATCAACTGCAATCTGGAATGGAGTGGTGGAGAAATTTGAAAAGAAACTAGCTACATGGCAAATGCAATACTTATCCATGGGGGGCAGACTCACACTCATCAACAGTGTCCTAGACAGTATCCCTACTTATCTTATGTCTCTTTTTCCCATCCCCTCAAAGGTCCAGAAGAAACTGGACAGAATCAGAAGGAACGTTTTATGGGAAGGCAATAGCGAATCACACAAGTTTCATTTAGTGAAATAGGGGAAAGTGACATTGCCTAAAACTCTTGGAGGCCTGGGCATCAAAAACATTGCCACACATAACAGATACCTACTCATGAAATGGCTACGGAGATATGTGCAAGAGGAGCAGTCAACCTGGAGAAAGTCGTGAATGCAAAACACGGTGTCCAGAGTAACTGGTGTACAAAAGTCTCTAGGGCGGCACATGGGGTTGGATCTTGGAAATACATAATCAAACTATGGGGGGAGTTCAGCCAGAATAACAAATTTCAAATCGGTAATGGGGCTAATGTTAAGTTTTGGAAAGACAAGTGGCTAGGGGATTCAACTCTACAAAATGACTTTCCAAACCTTTATCAAATAGCAAGCAGACCTGATTCAGCTGTCTCTCAGAATAGAGCAGACAATTCTTGGTTTCCAATCCTCAGAAGAAATGTGCAAGACTGGGAATTTGGTGAATTACTTAGCCTTCTGGAACAATTGGAGAAATGCATGGTCAATGAGCAGCTTCCAGATAAACTCATATGAGGAGAAAGTACTAAAGGAATATACACAGTGAAAGCAGGATACCTCCATAATATTAGCCAAAATGAAATGGTGGACAATTGGCCTTGGAAACTCAGCTGGAAAACAAAATTACCCCCCAAAGTTATATGCCATAGTTGGACTGCATTGAAGGAAGCGTGCCTCACTCAAGATAATCTTTGCAAAAGAAGTATTCCCGTAGTCAATAGATGCTACATGTGCCAGGATCTTGAAACAAACAAACATCTATTTTTGCATTGTCCAGTTGCTACGGATATTTGGAATATGTTCCTTTCAGTTTTAGGACTTAACTGGGTGATGCCAGAGAGTACTAAAGATGCTTATAGTAGCTGGAGTCTATGGAAAGTTGGTAAATCCATCAGCAAGATCTGGAAAATGATTCCTGGATGTATTTTTTGGGCTATTTGGACAGAAAGGAATAGAAGATGTTTTGAGGGTTTAGCAACTCCTAATTACTCCTTGAAAGCTAATTGTATAGTTTTGTTATATAGCTGGAGTAACCTCTCCCCTATTAGCTCCCCCGAATTATTTTTGGATTTTGTTAGCTCCCTAACACTAGCATAGGACCATCTGTACAGAGCTAACATATCATCTTTTGTATTAGCACCTGGACAGTGCCCTTTTGCATCTTCTTGATGCTTTTTATAATATCTCTTACTTCATCAAAAAAGATAAGTAGGATAGTTATTTAAAATAATTATGCTTTTTCAGAAAGCAGTTTGCTCTATGCCACAACCCTAAGAGAACATCTTGATTTCCACTTGTTATATGGAGCAAGATCACTATTGGCAGAGGGGAATCTAACATACCAGGGCTGGGATCAACCGAAACCATAAAGTTTAGGTCAGATCCTATATATAGATATGAAAAAACAGTTTAAATGGCTACAAAAATCAAATTGAAATCGTTACTCAAGAGGATGGGGAATGGAAACGGGCTTGGGAGCATGGGTTGTCCATTGAGGAGATACATGTTCTAATCTCCGTGGTAGCGTTTTCAGGGAGAAATGCATGATTAGCCACTAATAACACATGTATTTACTTTTAAGCCACTGTTTAAAATTTCTTTAGTCTTTAGCCACTGCTTTAATAAACTTTAACTGTCCGGACGAAAATACCCTTCTGCTCATGTCCTTAACTTTTGAACTTAACTTCAGGACTTCAAGACTACATGTCCTTAACTTTTGAACTTAACTTCAGGACTTCAGGACTACATGTCTTTAACTTTTGAACTTGTAACTCTAAGTTCAGGACTTCAGGACTACATGTCCTTAACTTTAGAACTTAACTTCAGGACTTCAGTACTACATGTCCTTAACTTTTGTACTTGTAACTCTAAGTTCAGGACTACATGTCCTTAACTTTTGAACTTGGAACTCTAAGTTCAGGACCACCCGTCCTTAATTTTTGTGCTTGTAACTCTAAGTTAAGGACTACTTGTCCTTAACTTTTAAACTTGTAACTCTAAGTTCAGGACCAAGTGTCCTTAACTTTTGAACTTGTTTCAGGACCAAGTGTCCTTAGCTTTTGAGCTTGTTAGTCTAAGCTCAGGACATATTGTCCTTAACTTTTGAGCTTATTAGTCTAAGTTCAGGACCTATTGTCCTTAACTTTTGGGCTTCTTAGCCTAAGTTCAGGACCTATTGTCCTTAACTTTTGAGCTTGTTAGTCTAAGTTCAGGACTTCAGGACCTATTGTCTTTCACTTTTGAACTTGTTATTGTAAGTTCAGGACCTATTGTCCTTAACTTTTGGGCTTCTTAGCCTAAGTTCAGGACCTATTGTCCTTAACTTTTGAGCTTGTTAGTTCAAGTTCAGGACTTCAGGACCTATTGTCTTTCACTTTTGAACTTGTTATTGTAAGTTCAGGACCTATTGTCCTTAACTTTTGGGCTTCTTAGCCTAAGTTCAGGACCTATTGTCCTTAACTTTTGAGCTTGTTAGTTCAAGTTCAGGACCAGGTATCCTTAACTTTTGAACTTGTAATTCTAAGTTCAGGACCAAATGTCCTTAACTTTTGAACTTGGAACTCGAAGTTCAGGACCAAATGTCTTTAACTTTTGAACTTGTAAGTGTAAGTTCAAGATCCATAACGTAGCAGAAAAACAAACGTTATTTGTATCTTTTCACCAAAAAAAATAAAAAAAAATAATTATTGCAATTTACATATAAGATTGATGTCAAATTACACAAATGAAAGCTAATAACAAAAAGAAACAACTAAAAAAGTAAAGACTACAGAACCTAACCAACTATTGTAAGTTAAGGATGTGAACAGTTATAAAGTTTGAATACTCAAATTGATTACAGAATCATGCGATCTTAATCGAATAAGTACTTGCTATTTGCTTACATTTAACAATCGAAAGGGGCAGCGAAGGATCAAACAATGTCTCCATGTTGATGAGCAACATGGAACATAGGACTCTCCTCTTAGCACATTTCAGCAGCATGAAAGAGATAGATGAAAGGGTAATACAGTCTTTTCATATTAATTTTAATAGACTAGTGGCTACTATTGCTAAGCATTAAAAATGCTGGATAAAAAGTAAATACCATTTCAAAAGTGGCTACCCCACACAATTTTTACGTGTTTTCATTTATGTATTTTGTCCTTGCTGTTAGACAATATTTTCTAGTGGAGATTAAGGCTGTATTGTGGGTTGGGCCTAGCCCGAGACCGGCCCAGGCCCGCGAGCCCACGTGGGCTTTGGACTAAACGGGTCGGCCCGTGGTGGTCCGGGCCTTAGCGGTCCTAGGAGCCCATATGGGCCGGTCCTGCATGGATGAACCGTGAGCCCGGGACCGGCTGGCAGGCCTGGGCTGGTTCAACCGGCTTTTGGCCAACGGTTAGAAGTTTAAAAACTAGTCGTTGGCCTGCCAATTTAGCCGTTTGGCTTTTTAAAAAATAGTCATTTGGCCCCCAAACTTTGTTTTAACCCAAACTTTTTATAATTACACTTTTTCCCTATTCTCAACTATAAATACCCCCTCATTCTTTCATTTTTACTCACAAAATCATCAATCTCTCTCTAATTTTCTTCTATAATTGCTTACTTTATTATTGCAATTTGTGAAAAATTGTGAAGTTGGTGAATTGAAGTATTCAAGTCTTCAAGTCTTCAACGATATACAATTTTCAAGAAGTTGTTCGTCAATTCGGTAAACTCGTTCCAACTCTTACGTTTTAATATTATAGTTTTGTTTGTTTTAGTTTGTATAATTATAATTAATATGAATATTTCTTTGAAAAAAATGTTTGGTGGTAAGGGAAAATCTAAAATTGGTGAATCTAGTAGCCAAGCTACTACTACTCCCCCGGCCCCGGCCCCGGCTCCCTGACCCAGACCTGTTACCCGTTCTCCTCCACCTGTTATTCTTGATAGTGATAACCCTTGTTTTCAATTTACCGATAGTCAATTTTACCATGATATTGCACCAGGTCAACAATTAAATGATGAATATATGAATGCTATTTATGGTAATCCAACTATCGATGAAAATGATGAGGAAAATGATGATTTAATATTTTTTTGTGTTTAAATTTGAATTACTATAATATAATTTACGAGAAATTGCCTTACATAAAAAAAATTCAAAAAAATATAGCCCGGAACCTTAAGCCCGTTTAGGCCTGTGGGCCCGACCCATTTAGCCCGGGCCCATATGGGCTTAGGCCCACAGTGTGCCGGTTCCACCCACCAGGCCCGCCAAGCCCGGGACCGCTTGAGCCCAGCCCGCCTGAGCCGGGACCGTTTGGCCCATTTAGGCTCGGCCCAGATTACAGCCTTAGTGGAGATACAAGTTTTCCTACTGAGAATAGTAAGAATATGTAAGGTGCACTTCTCTAGCTAGCGTAGTACACGTTGCTTCTCTCCCCTTCACCAAAACATCACCAAATTCCATTCACTAATAGTTTGGGTGGTTTTGGCCTCTTTATAGTTTTGAACCACACGTAGATAGTATAAGGGAGTTTCGATGTTAAAGTTAAACCCGGGTTCCACACGAAATAGTTACCATAACCCATAATATCAAATAATGTGCCATTAATTCTAGAGCAGTGTACATGAAAAACAATAATTGGATGCGAATACTTATTTGTTCGAGTCGGATGTTATCCATACTATTTAATTCCAGAGGTGTTAATCCCCCAACTGTACCGCTAAATATGTCTGGCTAACCTAACATATATTAACACTTCAACAGCCTAGAGTACCCCCCCCCCCCCCCCCCCCCCCCCAAGGCCAGAATAGTTTCTACTTAAACCTAAATCTATTGCTTAAGGAAATTATCCCAGAAGTCAATCTCGGAAGCCTTGGTGAAAAAGCTATAAGAAAAGAAGAAAAAGATTAAGATGCAAATATACATGCAGTCAAAATGCCAGAAAATAATGGGTGCATTTATCATTTACTCATAAGTTGATCAATTGACCATTGCACAAATGGGACAGGTTCAAAGTTGACCTCTTATCTTAAACATTTGTCAGCTGGTTAACAATAGCTGCCAAAAATCAAAATAGTAGGTTAGCCTCGTGCCCAATACCTCGTCTTTCTCATCCACTTCAGTTGTCACTATGCTACCATCCATGCTTCTTCAAATGACAATGCTCTTCTTCCTCTTCTTCACAATACTTAGTGCAATGGTTTCTATAATAGCACTACAATTTAGTTAATTTCGCCCTCTCAAATAAATGTAAACAAGTAGTCAGTTTCTTTCTAATGCTTATATGCATTTATTGTAAATATTTTGCGAGATATGTTTAAAATGTGTTATTACTACTTTTTTTTTTAAACTTACATAATTGTTTATTATGTAATGGTAAAGTAAAAGGTTGTCCTATATGTCAAGAAATTTGAAGTCATTATCCTATAACCCCGAGACCTAAACCCATTAGCTTTAAATTATAGATCCACGTCTGACTATTGGCGCATGGTCTTGAAACTTACCTCATATGCTTGACGTATGGAGGAAGCATCTTGAAGCATAACTGACAAGCTTGCTAAGCAAGAGTTCCCTTGATACACCAATGTTCTTTCCATCAAATTATGTTGTGACCATTCTTATGCTTTTTTATCAAAAACCAACACATATAATATATATTTAAATATTTGAAAACCTATTTTCCATATAAATGTCAATGACTTATTTCTCTTTTATTCCATAACTTGTGTTTGCTCCTCCCAATAAAACACTTCCCTGGTTCTACTCGCCAATGTCCATCAAATGGTATGACAATATAGAACTATTTAAGTGATGCTATGTACAAACTGGATTACAACTAGGCTTTAGACTGCCGCCGAAGCGCTTTGCTAAAATAGTTAATCCTATTTGGCATAAGAACAACAAAGTGATAAAAACTAACAAACATAAAAGATTACTGAAAAAAAGAGACACAAGTATATAATCAGTTCAGCAAAAGTATGCTTACATCCACGAAGAGACAAATAATTACTATATATAGACTATAGTCCATATGGCTGGAGGGAAGTGCAAGTTGCTTTGACCAAAAAGCAATATTTTTTTTTGATATAAGACCAGATAGCAAAAAATAGTGATCCTTTGATTAAGGAAACGATAAGCATAGCAAGAGACTGAAAGACACTTCACTATTTTGTGCTTCCCTTAACGGATTTTCGCTACCAACATGGAACAACCCCTGTGTGCGACATACTTTTTCATTGTTCATCTGTCTCCCAATTCTCTTTATTAATCTTGACTATACTTACAATCCTAACTACTGAGGGTTTCTTATACCTAAGACTTTAAGGTCGCTAGACAGTACCTACTCAAACCCGTTGCTAATTCCTCTAATTCCACAATTTTGGAAAGGTCGTTCACCCATTTTTTTTCTGAAGAAGCAGAAGAAGGTAACAGATTTCATATATGTTAAAGAGTAGTTATCAGCACAATCTTTGTGCTGAGAGAGACAAGCATAGTTACTAGACTCCCAAAAAAATAAAACCAAAAAGCTAGTCATGTGACAGTTACAAGGACCCAATGAAATCAACTAAAGATTCTACATCTTGTACTAAAGCTTCTTTACACCAAAACAGAAACAAAATGCATAATTCATCTTTGATCTTTTGTTCAGAATTTGTTGAGTCTTCAAAACATCTAGAGTTCATTTTCCTCCAACCTTACTGTTAAGAAAATAGACTTTCGAAATTTAGCTCATGAGGTGAGGGTTGCACAAGACTATACAAGGAGACAACAATTCATTCCCTCAACCAATGTGGGACAACTTAACGCACACCCTTCCACACGCCGAGGCCTAGTTAATTGGAGCGTGGACAACATAGCATAGGGGGCCCAACATTTTGGTAAAAAGGAATTGGGACGGTTGTGGCTCTGATACCATGTTAAGAAAATGAACTTTAGGTCTAACTCAACCCCAAAAGTTAGCTTATGAGGTGAGAGTTGCACAAGATAATATAAGGAGACAACAACTCATTTCATCAACTAGTGTGGGACAACTAAACACTTACACAACTATAAGAAAGTATAGATGTCATCAAATAAGCGGGTAACCAAACTCCACTTACACTCATTCCTTCTTTGAGCTTTGGTCCTAGATCTGAAACGTTAGAAAGGACCAGTATATAACAATCTTCTATTTCTTTTTCTTCTCTGAACCACTTTCTTGTATCCGGTCCCATGATAAACAAGGTGGATGTCTTTGCTTTCACCATTCTTTTATGGGACAGGGCATATTATTTTTCCTCTTATTCCTTTTCTCTTAATATTTTCACCAACTCAAATAAAGCTTCACCTGGGAGCAAAAGAAAAGAAAAATAGAGGGGGAGGAACAGAGTATGTACCAACACAAGTCTATCTACTATAGATCGTCATAACAAAACCAAAAATGAAAAACACAACAATAGCGCCAAATACTTGAGTCCCCTTTAACAAGTAAATTAGAGTGATCGTATAAGACAGTGAATTACAAAAAAAAATAAAAAAAAATAAATAAAACCTTAAAGTAAGTAACAGCAAGTTAAATGAGCAACAGAAGAGAATTGAATGGAGAGATCAAGATTACATACAGTGATTGTAACATGAGAGCCTTCAGCGACTGGAATATCTGTCCTCCCAGCTACGTCCAGCTGAATCATTAAGACCGCCAAATCAATAACTATGATTATAGCTACAGTTAAAAAAACATAGCATACACCACTAATGGAGCAAATCTTAGTGAAATGTGTTTAAGCTTTAATAATTTTTTTTTAGAACAAAAAAAGAATAAAAGGCAGAGAAGTTGTGAGATGAAAATGCAAAATCATTTACCAGATGTAAAGCATTTCTGGTAGCTAGAGATGTGTAGACATTTCCATATATAGTAGTAAGGCCGATCACCTCGATTTCAGGAGATTGCAATGCCACAAATATCGCCATTGCATCATCTGATCATATTCATTCATAAGCTCTCAATCAAGTCTTTCTATATCTAAAAACAATTTAACTTTAAGTAAAACACTGTAAAAGTCTAGAGAAAACGAAACCCAGATAAATCTTGGAATATTTTCTTGACATATAATATGTGTGCGAATAGAGTAAAGGGAAGATACCAATGCCAGGATCAGTGTCAATGATGATCTTCTTGGGTTCTGTTGCCATTTGACACAAATTGAAAGTTAAACGGATTGGGGATTGGACACAGATGATGAAGAGCAAATCGCAATTCCCAGATACGATGAATTTTAATTATGATTAGACAAGTTTGACTCAATAATGGCACACTTTAATTAAAAATAATCCGTTGGGAGATTTCGGTTTCGTCTAAAGTCAGCAACTGAGTCACTCCTGTGGAAAGAAATTTGCTCTTCAATTGCTATTTGACTTGTTTCCTTTTTTCCGGTGAATTGTTGTTAAGATGAAATGGAATTGGCGATAATAGGATGTTTGGTCTGGGAACTAACAATATTCTTATATAATAATAATAGTATTTTTCTATAAGAATCAAGTTTTTCTCTAAATTGATTTTTATGTTATATTTTGGACTTGTTTGGGCATAGATTTTGCCACAATAAATTTAGATTTTATTTGAAAAATACATGTTTGGTCATAGATTTTGCCTATATTTTGGCAAAATCCCAAATCTCAAATCCAAGAGCTGGTTTTGGGCCAAAATATCTCTATTACATTTTTAAAAAAATTGTCCCAAACTTTTGTATTTTATAAAAGAGCCCGCCATTTATTATTTTGTAATAATGTTGATTCGTTCTTTCGGTCATCTGATAGTGTATCATGTAGTTCACTATTACTTTGTTGTCGTAGTATTTTGTACCGGTCTAGTCAGTCTAGTAGTGGGCTTGTAGTTACTACTTGCTCCCTTTGTGTTATGTGTGGTGTTTTTTCTTTCTTTTTTAGACCTTCGTAGGTAGAGACTGTGATTTGTAATGGCAGAATAAGGTCATGTCCTCGGGGAGGTCCGGCGGGGAGAGGGGGTAGGGCAAGGGTCAGGGGGTGGGAAGGGGGTCCAAAGGGGGTAAAGGGAACAAGGTCGCTTGTAGGTTGAGAATTGGATCATGGAATATAGGGGCGTTGACGGGTAAGTCTATAGAGCTGGCGAAGATTCTCCAGAAGAGGAGGGTCAATATAGTGTGTGTGCAGGAGACTAGGTGGGTAGGATCAAAGGCGGGGAATGTAGACGGGTATAAATTTTGGTTCTCCAGAGTCGTGAAGGGCAAGAGCGGAGTGGGAATTTTGGTGGATAGGGAGCTCAGAGAGTCGGTGGCGGGTGAATGACAGATTGATGGTGATTAAGGTAGTAGTTTGAGGGAGCACCCTGAATGTCATTAACGCTTACGCGCCGCAAACGGGCTTGGACGAGGAGGTTAAAAGGCGCTTCTAGGAGGCGCTAGATAAGGTGGTGCGGGGTATTCCGCCTACGGAGAAGCTATTCATATGAGGGATTTCAATGGTCAGATTGGGTCGTTTGTTGGTGGCTATGGTGAGGTGCACGGTGGCTTCGGCTTTGGTTATAGGAACGGGGGTGGTACCTCATTGTTGGATTTCGCTAGAGCTTTTGAGCTGGTGATCGTGAACTCTATGTTTCCAAAGAGGGAGGAACATTTGGTTACTTTCCGGAGTATGGTGGCTAAGACTTAGATTGGCTATCTCCTCCTCAGGAGGTGTGATAGGGGGTTGTGCGAGGATTGCAAGGTGATCCCGAGTGAAAACCTCGCAACTCAACATAGGCTCCTGGTGATGGACGTCGGTATCTTGATGAAGAAGAAAAAGAGGTTTGTACGGGGTCAGTCGAGGATCAGGTGGGGAGCTTTGTCTAAGGATAATGCGCGGGAGTTAAAGGGGCGGCTGAAGACTATGGGTGCCTGGAATAGTGGTGGGGACGTGTCACAACCCAATCTATGGGCTGCGATGGGTACTCGATAGTAAGGTATTAGGTGCCCGTCGCGGCCCATAGGTTGGGTCGTGACAGGACGCTAGCGCTATGTGGACGGTGGCGGACTGTATAAGGGAGGCAGCGAGAGAGATGTTGGAAGTTTCGAAAGGTTACTCTGGGGGGCACCGAGGCGACTGGTGGTGAAATGACGTGGTCCAAGGTAAAGTGGAAGTCAAGAAAGTGGCTTACATTAAGTTAGTAGAGATCACCGACGAGGATCAGAAGAAAGTGAACAGAGAAAGATATAAGGAGGCTAGGAAGAAGGCGAAATTAGCGGTCACAGAGGCTAAGACTGTTGCATTTGGTCGGCTGTATGAGGAACTTGGGGGGAAAAGGTGGGGACAAGAAGTTATTTCAATTGGCCAAAGCGAGAGAGAAGAAGGCTCGCGACCTGGATCAAGTGAGGTGCATTAAATACGAGGACGGTCGAGTATTGATGGAAGAGGCCCAGATTAGGCAAAGATGGCAGTCGTACTTTCATAAACTTCTGAATGAAGAAGGGGATGGAAACATCGTGTTATGGGCAATTGGGGCACTCCGAGAGCCACCACGACTTTATGTATTGTAGGAGCATTAAGGTTGAGGAGGTCGTGGTGCGATGGGTAATATGAGTCGGGGCAAAGTGACAGGACCAGACAAGATTCCAATAGAGTTTTGGAGATATGCGGGGTAGAGCAGGCTTGGAGTGGCTGTCTGGAGATGAAAGGTGTGCCGGTGGCTTACATTAGGGCGACAAAGGATATGTATAATAGAGCTATAACTAGGACTGTAGGAGGTGACTCAGAGCCTTTTCCGGTGGTTATGGGGTTACACCAAGGATCTGCGCTCAGCCCGTTCTTATTTGCATTAGCAATGGACGCACTGACACACCATATCCAAGGTGAGGTGCCATGGTGTATGTTGTTCGCTGATGATATAGTTCTGATTGATGAGATGCGAGGCGGCGTTAATGGAAGACTGGAGGTATGGAGGCAAGCCCTGGAGTCTAAAGGTTTCAATTTGAGTAGGACTAAGACGGAATATGTGGAATGTAAGTTCAGCGACGTGACGACAGCGGATGTGGAATTCAAGCTTGACGCACAGGCCATCCCCAAGAGAGAAAGTTTCAAGTACTTAGGGTCAATTATCCAGGGATATGGGGAGATTGACGGGGATATTACGCACCGTATTGAAGTGGGGTGAATGAAATTGAGGTTAGCGTCTGGAGTCCTATGTGACAAGAATATGCCACTGAAACGCAAAAGGTAAGTTCTATAAAGTGGTGGTTAGACCGGCCATGTTGTATGGGGATGAGTGTTGGCCAGTCAACAATTCATATATCCAGAAGATGAAAGTAGCAGAGATAAGGATTTTGAGATGGATGTATGGACACACTAGGCTAAAAAATATTAGGAATGAAGATATTTGGGGGAGGGTAGACGTGGCTCCGTTGGACGACAAGATGCGGGAAGCGCGACTTAGATGGTTCAGACACGTGCAGAGGAGAAGCCTAGATGCCCCGGTTAGGAGGCGTGAGCGATTGGCTTTGACAGGTACGAGAAGAGGTAGAGGGTGGCCCAAGAAGTATTGGGGCGTGGTGATCATACAGGATATGGCGCGGCTCCAGATTTCCAAGGACATGGCTCTTGATAGGAATGTGTGGAGGTCGAGCATTAGGGTTGTAGGTTAAAGGGTAGCTGAGCGGTTTTCCTCTTTGTCCTGGTTTCCCTCTTTGTACCGACGAGTATGATAGTGTTTTTTCTAGCACTGCTAGCGATTTATGTTGTGTTTCATACTTTCGCATAATATTTGTGTTACTGATTTTCCATTTATTTGATGTCTCTCACGTTGTTGATATTATTTTTCTTGTTACATATCTATTATCTCTGAGCCGAGGGTCTCCCGGAAACAGCCTCTCTACCCCCTCTGGGGTAGGGGCAGGGGTAGGGGTAAGGTCTGCGTACAATCTACCCTCCCCAGACCCCACTGGTGGGATTTTACTGGGTTTTTATTGTTGTTGTTGTACCAAATTTATTTATGTTTAGGACTATAGTTTTCGATAATATAATGAATGTTATTGATAGTGGTACTGTTGGGTATTTATGATAATTTTAGAACTTGTGGGTATAAATCATATTTCATGTTTTTCCAAAATAAATTTGGGAAATATGTTTTGAAAACTGATGTCCAAACACATTTTCATCTTCAAACCAAACTTTACCCAAATCAGATTTTTTAAAACAAATTTGGAAATCTATGGTCAAACGCTATCTTTATCCCTCTATAACAATATTTTTTACCTATAATAGCAGCATTCATCGTTATTACAATATGCTCTTTATAAAATTAGCCCTATATAACGGACATAAATAATCTTTAAGATTAGCAGTAGTAAATCTAGAGATTTTGATCAAATATTTCAAAATATAATGCACCACTTATGATTAAAAAAAATTACGTTTGTACATTCTTCGATAATTGAAAATTCTTAGTATATTTTCATTATGATGTGCATAACGTCAAATATTTGAATATCAGCGCATACCTTTTCAATGGACAATTTTTTTTTATTGTGCATAATGCTTACAATTTGAAGATTTGCACATAGCTTTTCTATTGGACAAAGTATTTATGTTGCATAAGTTTAAGATTTGAAAAGCACTCACTAAAGTTTAAGTTTTTCATTGGACTCGGTATTTCTTGTAATGCATAAACATATGTATGTGAGGGATATTGATTTCTTGATTAGGATAATTCATGTCATATGGTGTTAAAAATTTAAAATGTCAAGCTTCTTCTTTGTGTCAAACAAAGATAATTTTAATATCGTTTATATGTAACATTAAAAAAAAGTTTTTGGATATTTTTGTCTATAATAATCAAATAATATTTAAATGTCAAATGCTATTACAGGTGCATAACATTCATTAGAACAAATGAATTTGTTATAGGGAGATTTGACAGTATATCAAGATGATAATGTTAGGATTATAATGTGGGATTAAATAATAACAAACTTATCACGACCCAGCCTAGGGTCGCAACGGATAACCGCCACTAAGTGTTGATCATTACTAAACCTGCTGATAATCTACTAATCACGAATACAACTGATAAACTGAACAAGCATAAGCATAGCTGATAAGAAAAGTATAAAAACTGATGTTTTAGACGTCAATACCACACAAGAATATAGGTTAAATGTGTGGTACCCAATTTTTCGAGTGTTGTCTCACAAGAAGAACCTGGTTCTTCTTTGTGTTCCAATTTCTACTGGTGCGGAATAATAAAAGCAGTAAAGTAAAAACACAGAGATTTTTATGTGGAAAAGACCTGGCTCAAAAGGTGAAAAAACCACGACCTACTCCTCAGTAGGATTTGCTCAAACTCTTCATTAAAAACTCTGAGCCAAACGGACTTACAAAATAAACTCTTTTGTAATCCTAGGACTAACTCTAATCCCTTTGTATCAACTAGCCTCTAGCTAATTTCTACAAGCTTCAAGTTAACTCTAACTTGAACAATGTGTACCTATTACAATTGCTTCTATGAAAGCTGAAAAGATACAATATTAAAATTCCTACTACAATCAACTAGACTCAATACACAAACGATGGAACTGGTTCTTCTAGCTGATATGTAGCCACAATAATTCTGCTTGCAAAATACTCTGGGAATTTTGCTTTCAGATCTTGATTCACTTCAGTCTTTGTGCGTCAAGAATTCCAGCAGAAATATTTCGAATATTTATAGATTCAGTTGTTGAGTTTGTCGTTCAGTTTTAGTCCAACTCTTCCTGGGTGAAAGAGTTCGTATCAAACTCAACTTCCTTCCTTTGTTACTTTCCTTGCTGAATTCAACTACTATCATCTCATCAGTTTGCAACCTTTTCGCATTAGGAGACAATCTCTTGGTTTATTGATACTTCACAATCACAAATATCTCGTATGCATATACGGTTCATATGCCAGCTATTCAGTTCAAGAATGTGTGCTCTAATGGACCTGGTTCAACTGGTCAGACATTTGTCAGTCTTCAAAACTATGCAGTGACTTGGGTCAATAAATTCCCCATTTTTTATGATGACAAACTTTGTGCTTAATCCTGTATACACTTCAAACACTTTGTTCAATTTTAAGCATTAATCATAGAGAAACCAGGTTCATTAGGTTATAAATATCACTTTTGAACTTTTTTTGAAAAGTTTCAGCACACATATCTTCCCCCTTTTGGCATCATCGAAAAGTTACAAAATGATACACTTAACAGAATTATTAATTATTACTCATGGCCATTTGAGGCAACTGCAGGTGCAAATCATGATTAATCAACACAAGAAACCAATACATGTTAGCTAAATAAGAAATTGAGACAAGTCAATAACTAAACATCATATTCATTGATTAGGAACGAACATCAAACACCAAACAATTAAAAACAAAAACAACCAAAAACCATGAGCAAAACAGAGTAAAAAGACAACAGAAACAAGTCCAAAAAGACAGAAACAAGTCCCGAACTGGGCACTGAAGGATTATTGGGTAGCTATGAACAACCTAAGGATGGGAAGGTGCAGAGGAGGTTGTGGTCTTGGATTGTAGAAGAGAAAGCATCTGCTGAAGTACACCCACGTTCTTTTCCTTCTCTTCTGCTAATTCAGCCCTGAGAGCATCCCGCTCAGCTTCAACCTCAATCACACGAGATTTCAAACGAAGGATCTTCATATCCTTGATCTCGCTTTCCTGCACTAGAGTTATTACTTTGATGTTGACTGGATGCTTCCTAGATAAACCAGGTTCATCTGCAGGAACATTAACAATGTAATCACATGTAAGCAAAGTCTCCTTCCCAAAATAATCCTTGGCAATCGCCATTTCAGCCTTCTTCGCATGAACCTCAAAATGTGCAAGCACAACTGTCAGAATGAATCCATATGGGATTGCATGTGCTTTGGTTCCATTCACAACTCTGTCCAAGAGTTGGATGATGAAAGTTGGCCAATTGATTTGCTTTCCCCTGTACAGACACTCCATCAGAGTCAGATCCATATAGTTGGCTATGTGCCTTCTTTATTGTCTGGGCAACAGGAATTTGATGACAAACTCGAAGAACAACTTGTGCTCTGGCTTCATTTCACTTTTGTAGACCGGCCTGGGTTCAATCTCCCTCTCATTGTCACTGAAGAATCTGGTGATGTTGATTGCTGAGGCCATCCCATCTAGACAAGGCCATCTCTGCCTTGTGTAGTCCTCATAGCCCTCAGCTGGTATGTTCAGAATTTCACTCAGCTCTTTAGCATCAAAGGAAACTTGAACTCCTTTGACCATAGAGGTGACCCTGCCGTCTTTGACAATGGCATTTCCCATGAATTCCACCAATTCAGCCCTTGCCAGCCTGCCTTCTATGTGAAGGACCATGTCCTTCCATCCCTGCACGTCTAGAGTGTCCTGCAAGTATCTCATTCCAGGCTCTTCTAGATCTTTGAGCAACTTACCCTTCAAGATTGTTCGCTTTCCAAACATTATGATCCTGTCAGTCTCCACATCATCTTTCTTCTCCTCTTCTCCACTCCAGTCTGCATCATCATCTTTCTCCACAACCTTCATTTTCTTTGCCTTGGACCTGGTCCTCTTGGCAGTGCTTGGAGTTGCAGCGGACACAACAGATGACTTCTTTGAAGAAGCCTTAGCCTTTTTGGGTTTTGGTGTCCCAACCACAACTGGAGCAATCTGCTCCTCTTGTTGGACCAAGTCCAACGTCTCCTCTTCAATAACAACAGCCTCAACAGGCTCTCCAATCTTAGATTTACCCTTTGCCGCCTTCTTTTTCTTGCTCTCTTACAGAGCCTTCTCCAACTTTTCTTCTTCTTCTTCTCTCACAGTATTATGAGTAGCACACACCTTAGGGACAGGAGCATCAGTAGAAACAGTAGCTTTCCTCTTCTTTGGAGGAACTGGGGTATATGCTTTCTTGGACTTCTAAGTCCTCATTTTCTTGGGGTTATAGGACTCCCCCAGTTTCTTTAGACTTTCAGCCAATGTCTCGTCCCCAGATGAACCAGGTTCATCTGCTCCTTTCCTCAAGCTTGCTAGACCTGCTGCGGCCTCCTCAACTACACTTCCCCCTAACTCTGTGTCTTCATCTCTAACATTCTCAAGAATAGGACCATAGATAGCCAGTGTGGTGCCATCCTCCCTAGACCCCCTTACAACTCCATCTCCACCCGCTCTCTCAAGAATTTTTCTTTTTCCCAATTCTCTTTACCTACTCGGCACTTCAACATCTACCACCAACCCAACTAGAACAAACATGTTCTCAGCATTAACAGATTCAGAGATAGCATCAAGATTACCTTGTTCAGAATTGATGAACCAGGTGCTGCCTCCTCGTTGGCTGATTTAAACGATTCACTTGATGATTCAGCGTTGGGATCCTTATCAGCCTGTAGAATTTCTTCCAAGAATCTTGCTCTAGAACCAGAAGCAGCTGTCTTTCTGGCAAGAATTTTCACACGACGACCCCTGGGGGCTGGTGTAGGGTTTGGTGTGGGTTCAGGAATAGATATGTTTTCAAGGGTTGACGAATTTTCTGGTGATTGAGAACTGTATACAGATGGAGAGTTAGATTCAGATTCAGAATTTCCTCCATCGTAATCACGATTTGGTGATGAAGTAGAAGAAGAAGCAGGTGGTGGTGAAGACATGATTGTGTGTTGTTAGGAAGAAAAGGCGAGTGATTAGTTTTGGTTTGTGTAGAATGAGTTGAACTTGGTTCGATGGTTACTTTATGAAGAGAAGAGTAATGATGATCCTTTTATAAGATGTGGCTAGGGAGATCACAACGACAGAGTATTAACTCAAGTGGGAGTCTAATCGATATAGGACTGACATTGATTAAACAGTTATTTTCCCCCTAAACTAGGCTAATTAAGTGAGACGGAACTTCTTGAAGCTGGTTCAATTTTGGGTAAGTACGAAATTTTTGAATTTGAACCAAAAGTGGATAGAGTCCTACTCATGTATGACTGTACTTGAATTAATAAATGTATGGAGATGAGAACGTACCTTGTCAGTCATATGAACTAGCATGGATGAACCAGGTTCATCGTGTTAAAATATTTAATTTGCCTCAATTTACAAAGATAGAGAAACATCATTAGCAACTAGGGAATCATATTAATATATGGCAAAAGGGTATGGCAATAAAGATATGATACTGAGCAATGATTAATCTGATTAAGTACTTAATTAGAATTTTCTAGCCAAAAAATAATAATATTTTTTTTTTCATTTTGTTCTTCACTTAGGTGATCTTAATCATCCCTAATTCAAGCCTGTTTCTCTCAAAATGCTCTCTACTCAGTGCTTTGGTAAATATATCAGTAGTTTGACGATCAGTAGCACAAAATTCGATTGAGGTCATTCCCTTTTCATAGTTATCCCTTAGGAAATGGTGCCTAACATCTATGTGCTTAGTTCTCTTGTGATGAACCGTGTTCTTCGTCACACTAATGGAACTAGTGTTATCACAGAAAATAGGAATGCATCCCACATCTATACCAAAGTCCATGATTTGTTGCTTGATCCATAGCAACTGGGCACAGCATGAGGCTGCAGCAACATATTCAGCCTCAGCAGTAGACAAGGCTACTGAATTTTGTTTCTTGGTGGCCCAAGAGACAATGCCTAAAGTACTTTTCCTGTCAACCAGGAAACTTGCATAATCAGCATCAGCATATCCTACAAGGTCGAAATTACTACCTTTAGGATACCAAAGGCACAAATCAGTGGTGCCTTTCAGATATCTCAAAATTCTTTTTACTGTATTGAGGTGGGACTCCTTTGGATTTGCCTGAACCTAGCGCACAGTCCCACACTGAACACAATATAAGGTCTACTTGCAGTGAGATACAGTAGAGACCCAATCATTCCTCTGTATACCTTCTGATCAAC
>MDKH01206910.1:0-50015 GCA_005239495.1 Nicotiana undulata
TTTGGGCCGGCTTCTCAATCTTTGCAGGAAGATCAAATAGGTATGAATGGTACTCAGGAGAGTAATATTGCTCTTGATGGGTAGCAAGTTGTGATTCATGACCTTTGCTCTGTACCGCTGTTGGTTGTGGGATAGTGAAGACGGGCATAACAACAGCGGTTGTCTGATTGGTTGTCAATGGCACACTTTGGGAACACGTAACAAAAGTTCCAACTGTAGTTGTACAGTTTGGATATGGACTGAACCCGGGTGGATATGATTGCTCAGGCAAGGAGACCGGAATGACAATAGTCGAGATGAGTGTGAACTCTGGGAAACCATGAGAAGAAAAGGGTGGTCTTTGGCCATTAGCCCATGCTTGACACATCTCAGCCATTTTCTGTTGCAGAAATCTATTTTCCTCAACCATGGTAGACGTTTGTTGAACCCTCTGACCTTGAGTCTCATGACCACTCGTAACAGCTTCGACGTCAGTTGTCATTGGCATTTTCTCTTGGACCTTGTGAATTATGGATGTGTTGCAGCTTACCACAAACCGACCACCTCAAACTTTCTTCACAATTCAAAACAAAAACATGTTAGAGTAGACTCAGTCGGTCCTTATTGCTATCAATCTTTCTTTTTCTTTTTCTTTTTCTTTTTCCCTCTTTTTTTTCACTTTCTTTTTCTCTCACTCTTTTTAATTTTTATGGTTATGATCAAATCCGATGAGGATTGCCTACGTATTATGACGCCGCATGAATCAGATCTTGCGTAGTTCGGGAAGATTGGGAATAAAGTAAATAACCTGAATCATTTTTTTTAATTTCTATATATGTTTTTTCGAAACAAAGACTTAAAATGAAGAAAGGAATTATTATTTTTTGAATTTAGATTTGTTTTTTTTTTCGGAATTTCGAAAGAAAAACTTCTAAATAAGAAAGGATTTTTTTTTTGGATTTTTGGATTATTATTTTGAATTTATAAAAGAAATACTTCTATTAGAAAAAAGAAATATTTTTGAATATTGAATTTTCTTTTCAATTGTTCGAAAGAAGAATGAAAATATTTTTGGATTTTATATTTTTGTTTTTTTATTTGTTTTTTTTTTCAAATTTTTTGAAAGAAAGACTTCTAAAGAAGAAAGAAAATATTTTTTGAATTTTTGTTTGTTTTTGTTTTTTTGACTTTTTTGGAAAAGGACTCCTAAAAAGGGTAGATTTTGTTTTTGGATTTTGATTTGATTTTCTTTTCGAAAGAAAGACTTCTAAAATGAAAGAAAATATATTGGTTTTAAATTTTTATTATTTGAAATTGTTTTTAAGGAAAGACTTCTAAAGAAGTAATTAAAGGAATTATTTTTTTTTTTGAATTTCTTGAAAATTGGGGGACATAAAAAAAGACTTTTCTAAATGAGGAAAGAGAGAAAAATATGTTTGAATTTTTTAAAAATTGTGGTCTCAGAGAAAGACTTTCCATAAAAGAAAGTAAAGGAAAATATATATTTTTGGATTTTCTTTTTTGAAATTTGCGAAAAATGAAAAGGTAGCAAATATTTTTTTGGGATTTTGATTTCATTTGTTTTCTTTTTCTAACTAAAGACTTCTATGAAGAAAAATGTTTTTTGGGTTTTTTAAAAAAATCTTATTAATTTATTTGAGATTTTCTATAAAAAAGACTTCTAAAGAAGGAACTAAAGGAAAATATTTTTGGATTTTTGTAAAAATAGGGGCCGGAACCGATGAGGTTTGCCTACGTATCTCACATCCGGTGAGAATCAAACCCGCGTAGTTCTGCCAATTTTGACGGAATCGGGAAAACATGATATCAACTTATTTTTATTTTTATTTTTTAAATACATTTTCTCTTTCTCCATCTTTCAAAATATTTTGGCATAGTTTCATGACATTTTTCAAGTATCGGGATTTTCAAAAATCGGGTAAATTTTCTATCATATCCCACTCTTGTTTTTTTTTTTTTTTTTGCTATTTTTCTTTATTCGGTCAACAAACAAGCCAAAACAAAATATTGTACACATAGCAGGTAAGATGCATCAGGATGGTCTCCCCAGCTGCCTCTTTTCTCTTCGCGAACGCGATGCACACGCAGATCACACCTTCAAGTTCGGTTCCTCTCCTTCGTGAATGCATAGAACAAATCGTCCCATCTCACATTACCCTTTGCGAACGCGAGGTTCCTCTCGCGGACGCGTAAAAGGAAACCAGAATGTGCACACCAGCAGATATCAGCCATCAACCAAGTCCAAAAATGATTCATTAACCACCTGAAACTCACCTGAGGCCCCTAGGACCTCAACCAAACATACCATCAAGTCCCAAAATACTATACTAACTTAGTCGAATCCTCAAACCACCTCAAATAACATCAAAAACATGAATTATATACGAATTCAAGCCTAATGAACTTAGAAATTTTCAAATGACGCCGAAACCTAAACCTATCAAATCACGTCTGATTAACCTCAAATTTTGCACACAAGTCAAAATGACAGCACGAACCTACTCCAACTTCCGAAAATCCAATCTGACCGTGATATCAAATTTTCCACTGCCCGCCAAAATCGCCAAAATTTCAATATTCGCTAATTCAAGCCTAATTCTACTATGAACCTCCAAATCAAATTCCGCGTGTGCTCTTAAGTCCAAAATAATCTAACAGAGCTAACGGAACAATAAAAATCCAAATCCGAGGTCGTTTACATACAAGTCGATATCCGGTCGACTTTTCCAACTTAAGCTTCCAATGAAGAGACAAAGTGTCTCAATTTCTTCCGAAACCACTCCGCACCCGAACCAACCAACCCGGTAAGATATAATATTGTTGTAGGATACAAATAAAAATAAAAATAGGGGAATAGGGCTATAATTCTATAAATGACCGACCGAGTCGTTACAACAGTTGTCATGTAGGCATAGAGATGTATATTCCTCATGTCACTTGAAAATGAAACATTTACCTGTTGAAAGCTTTGGAAAAATTACAGTTTTCAAACTAACTCATACTTTTGATATTTTTGGTGAAAGACTTGGGATTTATTGTTATACTTGAAAAGCATGCCTAGTTTTTCGTTACTGTTAACGAGTCGAGCATCATATCTTTGAGTTACTTCGTGTACCGATTTTTATTATATCGTTAAGCACTCTTGGTGGTTATTAGTGTTGGACTCTGACCCTTGTCCCATCTCGTCACTACTTTCAACCTAAGGTTAAGTTTATTACTTATTGAGTACATAGGGTCGGTTGTCTTCATACTACACTTCTGGACCTTGCGTGTAGACTTGGATATTGACGTTGTTATGTATGACGGGAGCTAGCATTGAAGACGTACATGTGTTCCATTAATAGCTGCCTCTTATTCATGGTAGCTCTAGACTTAGGAAAAATCTGTTTATGTATAATTCAGACAGATGATGTATTTATTTTACACTAGCTTTGTAAACTTTAAATCTCAGAAGCTCATGACTTGTACTACTATTCCTTGGGAATTCTTTGTATAATAGTTCAGTTGTATTTTTATTTCTCCTCTAAATGAATCTTATTAAAATGGATAGTTGTTAATTGGCTTACCTAGCGGGTTGGATTAGGTGCCATCACGACTAGTCAAATTTTGGGTCGTGACACGTATTGTCTTCTTTATGGACATTTCTTTAAGAATTCAACTTCCAAGCAGTGATGGTGCATGTTTATATTACATTGTCAAGTTTTTAGTATTTTTTCTGTTTCAATTTGTGAAACGCCATTTGATTTGGTAAGAAATTTAAAAGCATTTTATTTTCAAAATTTATGATCTTAAATATATTATAATATTTTTTTTTATTATAGGACTTTTCAAACTTGTTATCTTAAATATGTCATGACATTGTATAATTATAAAAGAATCTCATAATGGTGAAATTGCGAGTTTAAATTTAATTTCTTTCTTACCTCATCCTTCTGAAATGAACTAATAAGCAAAATTTGTAAAATGTTTCAAGTATATATATATATATATATATATATATATATATATATATATATATATATATATATATATATATATATATATATATATATTGAAAAAGGCTTTTGATGACCTACTATATGGTTGTAGCAGGTTAGCAATGTATGCATATTCGATTTTTCAAGAATACTCTTATTATTTGTTGCCACCATATTAAATTTAGGGATTTTTTTTTGTCCATTCACCAAAATTCCACCATTTTACTCCGCAGCTAGAATTTTGGTGAATGGACAAAAAAATTCTTAAGTTTAATGTGGTGGCAATTAATTATAAGGATATCTTGGAAAATCAAAATATGCATACATTGCTAACCTACTACGTCCATGTAGTAGGTTAGCAAAACATATCTATATATATATATATATAGAAAGAAGGAGATGTCAAGTCATCTTTTCTATTCTCACCTTTATATATATATATATATATATATATAAATATATATAAACTCAATTATCTTTTTCCTCCTTTTTTGCTTTTTTCCCTCATATTTCCCTTTATCTTATTTAAAAAAGTCAAAAATTCTAAGCATTTATTTTCCCGTTCTGCCATAATTATATGATTAATGTGTATTAAACATTAGTAAAGGCAAAAATGTTTCATTTCCCCATGTCCAAGGAGTTATTTTCTGGAGAGTTACAAATTTTTTTGAAGAAATATACATATGCGAGAGGAGCTGGAGTCGGCACTTTAACAAGGAATTGAAATGGCTTCCCTTGCAACAAATTTGTTTCTGCTTGCCATGGATTGAACCATCTCTATGTCAAAGTCAATGGAGCGAAAAATATCTACGCTAAAGTATATTAGAATTCTATCATTTTCATTTGGGACAAGTAGATACACTATGTGCTTTACATCTTTGAAATACTTCTATTTTAAAATTCAGAATTTCATAATTGTTCAAAGAGGCACTGACATAAAGGAGTTAGTATTTTAAAATTTTGAATTTTCCATGCTTCTGCTTCCTTGATGTTTCCTTGCAACTTCTCATAAAATAATTTAGGCCTCTCAAATCTCTAAACTTCACTTGCGTCCTTTGCTTTCTATATGTATTACTTTCAGATAATACTATCATTTAAATCTGCAAAATAGTTTTAAAATTCATGCATCAACAAGAATGAAATCTATAACAAATGAAATAATAAAAATTCAAAACTATTTCTACTCAAAACTTTATCATCCCTTGTAATAAAAAACTTAAATCCATGTATTACAATGTTAACTCCTCATATTCCTTTTTAATGGAATAAAAAAAAAATTTAAAGTCTCAAAATTTATCTCTTTTCTTCCTCCATTCCCCTGTTCCCTATTTTTTTCTTTGTTAGTTGATTTGGTTAATTCAAAATAAAGAAGGTTTTAGATATGTTACAAAGTCATAGAATCTAATATATTCATTGTTGTTCATATATGTTATGTGCAAATAAATGATTGCAACTTAAATTATCATTTTTTTTCCTTAAATTTCTTCACTTCGGACTTGAATAGAGTAATATTTTTCTATACATGTGATGTTGTAATTAAGCACTATGATGGGTTAAAATTAAGAATAGGTCAAAAAAAATAAATTATTAAGAGCCAGTGTTATTTACATCCGAGTAAAACTCGAAAGTATGAATATGTCTGCAGGAAGATGACATTTTAACATATAACAAAACTCAAATGACAAAGATATTACTATGATGCCAAATATTGTGCATCGCTTTCAACGTAAGCTTTCCAAAACTTCAATTGAGAAGATTGAGATGATTGCATTGGGACTATCAGTTGGGTATAAGAAAGAATAAGATGATCTTTTCCTTTTATTTTTCTTTTTAGTAAAGCTTTTATTTTTATTATCATATTAGTTTAACTTTCTTATGCATTTATGATGCACATGCATGAATTTATTTCTTTGTACTTATTTTGGTTATCAACAACTTAAAAAAGTTTGTATATTTCTTTTTTCCTTTATCAATGTATTTTTACTAATTTTACTTTTCAAAAATATTTTTTAATCACCGTGCGAAGCGTTGTCGAGTTCACTAGTATATATAGTAAACGTGGGCTTCGAAACGATGACTTTAAAGACTTCTCTCACTTTGGTTATGGCAATTATAATTTGGGCCTTTCCTCTGGAAAAGGACTCAATGGAGCACAGAAAAAGAGTGTGTAATTTAGTTCCCAGATATGAGGATAAAATGTCTCATTGAAAGTTAAATCCAGAAAAGAAAATATGAGTACAGGACAATTGAAATGTAGCTTGGAAATAATGGCAATTAAACAAAATAAAAATACTCAGAGGACATGGATGTTGTGAAGGAGTCTACTCACTGAATAGTCTTTTAGGCATTATTTGTCTTTTTTAAGATTAAGATGTCTGAACCTAAATACACATATAAATATAAAGATGTGTATTAAGATTAAGATCTCTGAATCTAAATACACAACTGAATATTAAAATGTGTAGTAAGATCTAAAAACTAAAGGAATAAGACTGTTTGATGTTTAACATCTGAATGTATAAGATTTATCTTTATTTGAAAATTAACAAACATAAAATTCAAATGAATAATAATTAATCTAATATTCTATCAATAAAAAATAGTCTTTTAAAATATGATAGATGTTGGTGGTGATGGATAACGGGTAAATACCGACTAGAGGCGGTGGTTGGTGGTAGTTTTGGTTGATGGCGGTGATTCAGGGTAGTAGCTAGTGGTGATTGGTAATGGTGACGATTATGATTAAGGATGGTGGTGGGTGGTGATAGTTAATAATGGTGGGTGGTGGTGGTAGTTGTGATTAAGGAAGGTGGTGGATGGTGGTTGGTTATAATGATGGGCAGTGTCGGTTGTTGTTGTTGATGGTGATGGGGTAGTTAGTTGTGGTTGTTGAGGTGAATGTGTGTTGATTGTGGTTGAGAATAATGGTGGCGGGAGTGGTGGAGATGGTGAATGGTGATAGTCATTAATGGTGGCGGCTATGATTGATGATGATGATGTTGGTGTGGTGGTGGTGGCAGTGCCGGCTTTTGATAATGGTAGGCGGTGATGCAGTTAATAATGAATATGGATCATAGCATCTTAATGAAATTAAGTCTCTATTATAGATCTTAATCATACAGGCCTAGTCAGACTCATTAAGACTCATTAAGTGGTTGTGAAGTAAAAAAATAAACACACTTAATGTGTCACGACCCAAAATCCTAACTCAGTTTGTGATAGCGCCCAACACGGGGATCAGGCAAACCAACACTTAAATTGCTAAGAATTTTTCCCCTATTTAATTAAACATCCCATCGCGCGACAAGTTTTGAAGCTTAAAACATTAAATGAAAAGGGTAATTAGCCAATTTGAACAAGAGCATTCATAAAAAGGCATGAGCCGATATATACACAGACCTGTAAACCATAACATCTACCACGTGTGTGCCAGGAACTAGTGACACAAGTCCTACGGGCATACTAATAGAATATACAAAAGATACAATAGAACTGTCCCAATGTCTTAAAGTAATAGACGGGAAATAACAAAAGAAGACTTCATAGTGCTGCCGAGGATCGCCAGGAGAAGTAGTTCACCGTGAAGTCAGGTCCAACTATAATCATAACCGAGCTCTGGTCTGATAACCAGATGCACCAGCCTCAGAACCTGTACAATCAAGTACAGAAATGTAGCATGAGTTCATAAATAAATATGTACCCAATGAGTATCCAGTCTAATCTTGAAGAAGTAGTGATGAGAGGTCGACTTGACACTTACTAGGGTCCAACAATATAATTTAACATGATATGATAAAAGCAATAGGCGTACGAGGATGATAAAGCAGTAAACATTAAAGGTAATTGCAATTCAAATAAATACTGGAAGTACCTAAACAATTACCACTTCAGTTTTTCCCCAAACATCTGTCAATTCAATATCCATGAAATCATTAACAATTTAGCATGCGCATATGAGGTTGCAACTGAATAATTAAGCTGTTGAAGAGCACAATGAACAGTAGCTAAAGAATGAAAATAAACTTTTACTGCTTTGATACGTGTGCCAACAATGATTTAAGATGAAAAAGTTCTCTCGTTTATATAGTAGGGGAGTTTCAATCCTAGTACAAGTCTAAATAAGGTAAAAATCTTCTTTTTCGATGAATATTGATTTGCAGTTGATATCGGATGGGATTTGCGTCGTAACATCCGGTTGAGCGCGGATATTACGGCTCCTCACTTATCGTGTTTAACCATTTCTCTTTTTCCTTAATCTCGAACCTTCAGTCTGCCCGAACCCGATGTCTAATCGTGTCCGATCCTGAATGCATCGTTCGTCCTTCCCGGGCTCCGAAACGAGGAACCATTAGGCTTTACTCGAGGTTGCGTCAGATCATGCTTTCCTATCATTTCTTTACTGGAAAATCGACCGTAACATTACCCCCGATTTTACCCGTACACAGTTAGTATCCTTACTTTTTGGAGAGCAGATTTATCAATGCGATGAGAAGTGATTAATTGACCTCGATTCCTTCCTCCGTACGCTGCAGTCGGATCGATGAGTCAGTGAAGCATCCCATCAGTCGTGTCGTTCTGATTTCGGATATGTATCAGCCACATGTTGACCGTCCTTGAATGCGAAACGTCACACATTAATTACCTCCCCCCCCCATAAAAGTTTCGGTTCTTTTTACATATTGTTACTTTCCGATTTCAAACCTTCTTAAGTTACCCCCGAACTTTTTACTTGCTCATAATCCCTTCAAATCTTCATATCATCATCTCCCCACCTTCAAATGTTTATACTTTGTCCTTTAATCTTCAAGTTTGACTTTCAAACCTTCATTCTCATCTTCAAACCTTCAAACCTGCTTTCATACATTCATATTCCTATAATTCGATGAGAAAACTTCAAAATCTCTGCTCCAACAAACTGCCCCTTCAACTTTTAACCCGGCCACGGATGTCGAGGTGGTCGTACCTGAAGCGGCCCCAGAACCTCCTTTAAATAATTTCATCCCCGCGGGATGCTCTATATACAATGATTTTAAGGTCAAAAAATCCTCCAAGCAAGGGGATCGAGGCGAGGAGAGTTGGAGGTACATAGGCTCCATCACCGAGGACACACTCCCGAAGTTTAGGGAGGACTACAACTAGGAGGGAAAGGAAGTGGTCGTCCCTGGCCCTGATGAGGACATCGCCACGAATGTGGAACGGTATTTAAGTATTTATACATACCCATTCACACTTAGCCTAGTGGATACAATAGTCCTCGACTTATGCAAAAGGTACGAGGTCTGCCTCGGGCAGCTTCACCCGTCCTTTTGGAGGATCGTGATCCTCCTCCTTCACATCGTCAATAACATAGAAGAGCCTCAGTTTACCATCGACCATCTGCTTCGCCTCTACAGTTCTCGAATCTTCCGAGTGGGATTAATCAAGCTCGTTCGTCGGGCAAATAAAGCTACATTCTCGAGCATCGGTGAAGACATGGATTGAGGCTGGTAGGGAAGATTCATTAGGGTGAATACCGAGGATCTCATTCTCCCTAATTTCATGTCGTTCCCTGAAAAGTGGAACCTAATTCATAAGTTCCTCCCCTCTTGAGTAGTTATAATACTTTTTAGGTTTTGTTCTTCTTTCTCATCGCCTGGTTCTATCATTGTTCAGCGATCGCCCGAGTCCCTAAAGCAGTTCTCCACTTCAAAGAGTGGGTCAAGGGGATCTGCAAACATTTATCATACTTCGAGCGCGAATGGCATAACCTCTCAAAGGGGAAGTCAGAGGCCCATTCCCATAGTGATTGTTCTCACCCTCGATTGAGTTTCCTTTTCTATTCAACTGTCATATGTATTGAGTCCCTTTTTTCCTTGCATAGGTTTGCCAAAGACCACTGAGCTTCGGGCAGTGGACGAGGATGAGGCTCCATCCTCACCTTGCTAAACCCCCCATTTCAGGACAACTTGCCGTCGAGGCTGCTGTGAAGAAGGAGGAGAAAAGGAGAAGAAAGATGGGGTCTTGTGGTTCCTAGGACCCAGACACCGATGCCATGAAAAAGAGAGTCACGGTCAGGGTCCGAAAAAGAAACAAGAAGAGTACTCGGGCTAGGGTACTAGACCCCGAATCCCTTTGTCGGCTTAGGGACTACCCTGAAGATGGAAACTTGGAGTCCGTCGCCCATGGGCCGGCCATTGATGTAGAAGAGTGGGCAGTAGTGACCGGGAGGCCAAACCCTCTTTGGATCGGGATCCCGAAGGAGAACAAGTGGCTACGGCCTCTAGAGAAGCTACTCCCGCTACGAGAGAAGTCGCCGGTGTCATTGACATCCTGGAGTCACTGTCTCACATGAAGTCTCTATCTGACAAGGCTCTGGCCATCAAAGAAAAACCAATCAAGACATCACGGGCCGTAGACGAGGACCTCAACCTGTTCTTTGAAGGCATGGACATAAAATTGTACGCAGTTAAAGAACACGTAGTTTACTTTAACATGAATGATCTATGAACAAAAATTGGTTGAAGTAGAGATAAAAAATATAATCAAACTATATGTGAAGAATAATCAAGCCTGTCCTTTTAGATGAATACTGAACAATTGACCTCAGTCGAACCCTCGAGACTGGCTCGGTTGCAACCGAATAATTAAGTTGTTGAAGAGCACAATGAACAGTAGCTAGAGAATAAAAATAAACTTTTATTTCTTTGACATGCGTGCCAATAGTGGTTTAAAATAAAAAAAATGTTCTCCCCTTTATATAGTAGGGAAGTTTCAATCCTAGTACAAGTTTAAATAAGGTAAAACAAATTCCAGTAAATGTTGATGTACAGTTGATATCGGGCGAGATTTACGCCGTAGTACCCAGTTGAGGGCATATATTACGGCTCCCCGCTTATCGTGTTTAATCGGTTCTCTTTTTGCTTATTCTCGAACCTTCACTCTGCCTGCACCCGATGTTTAGCCGTGTCTGATCCCGAATGCACCGTTCGTCCTCCCCGGGCTTAGAAACGAGGAACCCCTCGGCTTTACTCGATGTTGCGTCAGATCATGCTTCCCTCTCGTTTCTTTACCGGGAAATCGGGGGTAACATTATCCCCGATTTTACCCGTACACACCTATAAAGAGCGATACATGATATGAACTTGTTGGATTGATGCATGCAATGTGTATAAGGAGAGGTTTTCTCTTCCCCTTTTCAGAAAGATTCGATTACTAATTGACACTAGGAGGTGCAGTACATTTGCCATCCCCATTCGGTTTGACAAATAATTTTGTATACGGGCGAAACCGAACCCATGGGACGCTGCGATTTTCGATGAAGTAAACGGAGCGAGAGACGTGACGGTAAAGAACCGGAGTCGAAGCAAAGAGCCTCTCGAGCCAGGGTCTGGGAAAAACGCCCGCCCTCGGGAGTATCGGGACCATGACCCCAGGTTTGAATCCCAAAGGCATCGGAGACTACTACTAGATAATCTAGCACAACCGTTATATCTGTGACCAGTCGAATGTCACGACGTGAATCTCGACACATATTAGCAGAGGACTAGTGATTAGTTAAACAAATTTAAAGTATCTCCATCCAACGTTAGATGCACACTTAAAACCTTAAATAATTATATTTATATCAAATATACATGCATTATAACCAAAAAAAGTATAGTGATACTCCATTCCCGTAAGCTTAAAAGACAAATATTCTGATAAGAAGCGTTTTCTTCTTTAATGGGTCTAATCTTTTGCCAAATCCTTAGTGTTTATTTCTTTATATTTTGATTCATTTTAATAAAAGTCTGACTCCACCGCCAACCACATGAAAAAAGAAGTGTCGGACATGGACCTAACTCTACTAGAGCAATAGTGAAAGGCTTTTAATTGGAGAGAAAAAAACAGTAGTACGATGAAACTGTGGGATTGATGGTGCATTGCGCCCAATGTTTGATCAATATGCAGTCACTTCCTATATCCTGGCAACATCATTTCCTTTTAGACTTTTGTTGATTTAATCTGTCATCCAGTTTGGTAAGTTGAAACCTTTGACATTTCCGTCAATCCAACCTATGAATTGGCTTTGTCAATTAGTGCACAGTTGCATGTGCTCGTGGCGCGGATTACTTGTTTTACGTTCTTGTACATTAACATTTGATTCTAAACTTTAATTTACTAGAATATTTACTCCGTGAATCGCCATACAATATATAGTGAGTCTGATCAGCATCATGAGTTGAGATCCTATTTTAACAACCACCAAAGCTTGTGATGGAGTGTTATCTATATCTTCATCCTTTACGGTCATGCTAATTTCTATACACTCAATCATTAACTGCATATATAAAGAATATTTATACAATCAGATCACTTAAAAAATAACTTTATTTATCGATCCATAAAAGATGAAATTATAAAAGATAAGTCTATTAAACACAATAAGTGGAGTAGTATACTTTACGTACAAGTACACTCAAATTGAATCATCAACCCGACTTTGCTCATAAAACTAATAACGTTGTCAGAAATGCATTATAATCCTAACACCTCGTTAATATTCCTTTTGTACTTACCGCTATAAAATTTTCTCTCCGATTTACTCGTTGTGCTTCTCTCCGAAATCAGCACGACATTCGAATGTAATGGTCCAAATTATTTTTGTTCGTATTAAACTAACTATTGTAGAGGTTTTTAAGTTTTTCACCATATTCTGGAGGTTAAATGAGGTATTTTAATAAAATTAAGTCTGACGGGTGACGGCCGTGCAAAACGATGTTTACTCCGGAATTGTTACACAAATAGCCGGTCAGATTCACGATTTACTTTTTTTCGCTGGTATACATAAATTATAAATTTATTAGAAACTATTATAAATATATTATACATGAATTTTTCATATATTATACATCGGTCAGCTATTTTTAGTTTAAGAAATTAGGTGGACGGCTATTTGAGTTAATTCTTTGTTTACCTCGAAATACGAGTAACAATTAAATTTGTAATGTGGTTATAAGGATATGCGATCCAATTCAATGTTAATTGATGAATAATGAGATAAGTAAATGAATTAAACAATTATATGAATCGAACCCCTGTGATTATAAGTCGTCGACCTCGATCTGGATCAGATTCGAGAGTGGTTTTGCCAAGAACAATAAGAACAACAGTAATGATATGAACAACTCAAATACGAAGAATTAACAGTAAATAAAAGATGTTTGTATTCAGTAGTGCGAGTAAGAATTTAAAACGTTCTGATAATTGTGATAATGATGATGGATCGTTACATCATTGATGATTGAGCACGGACATTTCGTGATTCAGTTACTGCGGTGTCGATCCAGTCTAACCTCGACATCTCAGCCTCCCTATTCCTGACCTCGAACATACTTCGATTCCAATTAAAATCGAGGCATACCCCTCGACTCTTCAGGCTCAGATGTCCTCAATTTTTACCGTATACAGATAGTCCCCGCGTTTCTTAGATTGAAAATATAAGAAACGATTTGAACCTCGATTTTCTTTATACCCCGATCCTGACATCATTCTTATGACGTAAGAGGCAGATGTGATCGAAACGTCCCGCTGGTTCGGTCCTCAAGAACCATAAGTGTATGCCAGTCGTTGGTCGGCCACTAGCGGCACTGAACCGCCGTTTTGAACCTATAAATACCATCTCTATGATAGATTCAAAGTTTTACTTTGCTTTTATCACAACCCTTTGAGCGTACAAACCCTTTCGTTTCCTTCTTACCGTCGTTCATCAAACCATCGTTGATCCTATCGGAACCACCAGCTTCATATTCTTTCCCTTGCTCTCAACTCGTGTTCTAATGGCAAAAACTTCCAAAAAAGTACCTCAAAAGGACAAAGCTCCATCTTCTTCGACTCTGCCGGCGGCAATAAAACGCCGGTAGAGCCAGCTGTTCATGAATACGTGCCCGGTTCCTGTATCCTCCGTACCGATTTTAAGGTCGATATTCCCTCGTCAGTGCTGGGCCGATGCGAGCACATGTCTGTGTAAATGTGTTCAATTACCAGGGACCATGTCGATACCATGAAAGCAGACTGCAGGTGGGGCCCCGAGGTGGTGGTGCAAGTTCCTTCATCTGAGGAGAGCATTACCACTCATGTGAACGGGTTCTTGAGCGTGTATACTTATCCCTTAACACTGGGCCCCGTCGACCCCGTGATCTTCGACTGCTGTAAGAGGTATGAGGTTACAATTGGTCAACTTCACCGCTCTCTTTGGCGCATACGCTACTACTCCAACGAGGTCGGGGGGATTGGAGTTCACATTGGACCACCTCATACGATTGTACAGACCTCGACTCTATCGAGGGTTGATCAGACTTAACTGTCGGGCGAACAAGACTTTATTTTTGAACATCGACAAAGACAAAGATCGGGGCTGGATGAACCGGTTTATACGGGTGAGGACCTATGACATAATACCTGAAGACAAGATGTCGTTCCCGATGAGTGGAAAGCCAAACGTGAGTATCCTTTGTTCTTTTGGTTCGGTGACCTAGTTGATTTTGCCTGACGTTTTCCTTTGACTATGTAGCCGAAGCTTGGATGCCCGAGGCGGTGCCCGATTTTGAAGATTGGATACACAGGCTAGTCTCCACCTCGACCCGAGTTGAACGGGTGTGGAGGGATCTGTGTAAAGGCAAGTGGGAAGCCAAGAACCACGGTAAGGCCCCTTCTCATGTATTTCGAAGTTATTATCCCCCTTCTTTTTTCCATTTTTAATCTCTGTTTTATGTAGGTTTAAACAAAGATGCCATCATGAGGCCTTCGATCAAAGGTGGCGAAGTTGAATCCCCGACTCCAGGGCCAGGAAAGGATAAGAAAAGGAAAGGCACCTCCCCATCCGAAGCCTCTAAGCCCAAGCCTCGAAGGGTGAGGAGAAGAGAAGTCGGTCTTACAGCGGAGACGACCCAAAAGCTGAGGGATCAGGACGAGAAAGAGGAGGAAGAAAACTCCCCGGCGCTGCTATCCTGTCCTCATTAAACCATCGAGGTTGCTACGCATCCTGAACTGCCGCCCGTTGCAACTGAGCCTCACGGAGAGGAGGCTTCGAAAAATAAATTGGGGGTAAACCCCAACTCTCCCGAGGTCGAGGCAGTATCTCGATCGTCGACCCTACACCATGAAAGGCCAGAACGGGAACCAGGAACGTCGATCGGAACGCTCGAGCGATTCGCTCGGGCCATGATAATAGGTCAAACGTCTTCCATGCCGGTCTTTTCCGAAGGGACGATCAAGGATGCCCAAATGTTGAGGACCCCTGATATCGACGGAGGCCCCAACACGGGTGATCCTTTTCATGATTGCTTCGCAGGAATCGACGCCTCTCATATCACTGATGCTTCGGTCCTCATGGCGAAGGTCCAACACCTTTTCTCCTAGGCAAGTGTTTATTGATTTTTGGTCGTCCTCCTTTATATTATATTTTTCTCAACCTGTGTTCTTTATTTCTGTATAGGCTTCTGCTAAATTCTGCTCCAATCTTAGTCAGTGCGAAGCCGAACTCTTGATGGTCTCGACAGAGATGAACGTTCTGAAGGGTCTTTGCGGCCAAAAAGATGAGGTCATAAAGAACCTCCAGGCGGAACTAGCCAATGCGCACAAGGAAGAGGTCGAGCTGGATAAGCAGGTAACTGCCTTGCTGATACAACATGGGGTCAACCCAACTGTGGAAGTTAACCCTTCGAAATCTCAGTTGTGGTAGAAGGTGGAGAAGATTGGTCTCCTTCGAGCGAAGGTCGATCAGGTCAAGACCGAATGTAATCAGTGGAAGGACAACATGGACCACCTCGCTGTTGAAAAAGAAGCGGCTTTGACCAAGTTATCTTCAGTGGAGGCCCAACTCCTAGTCCTCAAAGAAAGCAGCTCTGCTTTGGCAAAAAGAGTTGAAGAGCTCGAAGACGGGCTCGACGAGGCCAAGGCTAAAATTGAAAAGACCAAAGCCAGGGCAGACACATCCATAGCGTCCAGGCAGTTCAAGCCCAGCTGGGGGAGGCTTTCGATCGGGAGCAACGACGTAGCAAATTAGCTAAGTGACGATCACGCAAGGAAGCCCTCGAGGTGTTGACCTCTCCAAAGATATTGCTCATGCCAAAGATCTCGAGGCTGAGGCCAGGCAGCTTATCTCTTTGGATGACGATGACGACGGGTACGATATCGGAGAAGATGGCGGCGAGGTTGCTGATGAAGATTCCCCCGACCAAGCTGTTCGGGGAGAACTTGATGTGGAGGGGGTTGGTCTCGATAATAGCTAGGTTTTAGCTTCTTTTTTTTCTTCCTTCTTTTTTGTAAGGCCTTGGTTGGCCCTTTTTGTACATATCTTTTTTGATGTAATGAAAAATATTCCCTGATGTCTCTGTGTCCTTGCATGTTTTAATTGTCTCTACTGAATTATTCTTTTAGCTTAACTCGCGATCGAAATAAACCCTTAGGCTTTTTATTTTTCCGGGGCTAATCCCTGAGTTACGAAGGCAAGTCCCCGACTCCGAAGCTTATTTGGGAGTTTGTCTCGGGGATGATACGTTTTGAACAAATATATGAGTTGCCTCCATTAGCCAAGCTCGAATAATTTTATAGGATAAGGTAAGCCCTTAAGTCGTATCAACAATTATTAAATTCTCGAGCTCAAACTGTTTGTTTAAGCCCGTAATAAATGGACCCTTAGGTTTGAACCAAATGAGATCGTCATCTCTATTTTTTTAATCATCTTTCAGATCATGAGATCCGTCCTTAGGCTTTTTATATCGGCCCTTAGGCTCTTTTAGGTGGGCTAGCTTGGCCTCTAAAATTGGCTATAATTTTTCCCTTTTCGACTAAAAGGCTTAGTGAAAAAGTTTTTTATGCCTTAGCATATATTTTTTATACCCGTTGGGTTTTTCGAGGGTTCGATGATCGGAACCCAAGTTTTCCTAACTTGTTTATGCCGAGATGATTTGACATCTCGAAGGCTTGTTATCGACGCCTTTGATTTATTTGGGGGGGCTGATTTTATCGGAGCCCTTATTTGCTTTGTCGAGGGTACCCTTATTTAACCGATTTTTCAAAGTATTTGAAGGCCTTTAATTTATGGCGGAAGTCGGACGTCTTCAAGCCGCGTATTTTCGGTCGTAGCCTTTTTATATGGCCGTAGTCTTTAACGTGGTCGTAGCCTTCGGGTATGTCTCTTGGACTTGTTTCCCGACAACATTTCGAACTTGTTCGAAAATGTTAGTCCTCGAGTGTGGTGTCCTTGGCCTGTATATCGAAGGGTGCCTCTTTGAGGTCTTATAATTTTGAACTTTAAATGGCTCGAGTAAGCAGTCCTCGAGTTTTCGAGGCATGTTTGCATTCGTCCCTTGGGCCATTCTTCGTGAGTGTTAGTTTTGCGTAACAGATCATAAACACATGATTTGTATAATAGAAATCTTACTTCAAACACGAGATGTTTGGAAAAAAGGAGAACTTCTTTGTATTATTCATACATGCGTACATGCTTCGTTATCGGGGCTCGTCTATTCTAAATGGACACGGTTCGTTCGACCGTTTGGCTCATTACAAGATTTTTCCTATCAAGACACATTTACATAACATCCGAGGGTGATGCCCCCCAGTATTCGAGGTTGATTGCAAAGAAGCCTTGGATACTCTTGAATTATCCCCAGGTAGTACATAGTTGTTGCCTCATTAAAAACCTCGTCGGAGAAACCCATTTGGGATAAAAGTCGGTCTAACAAAAAAAGAGTTCAACGCGTACTTTAAAACCTGAGGTCTCGATTTCTCGGGCTGGGTACATGCAATAAGTTAGTTTCTTATATTTAAGCAAACGAAAAGGGAGAGATCCATATCTTAGCAATAATATCGCTTGAGAAGTGATATGTTTCAATTATTTGATAATGGCTCACCGTCCATCGTTCCGAGTTCGTACGACCCTTTTCCGACTATGTCAAGAATCTGATAGGGTCATTCCCAATTAGGACCGAGTTTTCCTTTGCCAGGGTCTTGAGTATTGATCTTAATTTTCCTTAAGACCAAGTCCCCGACTTTGAAATGTCAAAGATTGGTTCTTCTGTTGTAGTATCTCTCGATTCGTTATTTTTTAGCGGCCATTCGGACGAGCGCCGCTTCTCGTCTTTCATCCAATAATTCGAGGCTAGTATTCATTACCTCGCGGTTCGATTCTTCTGTTGCGTGTCAGAATCTGGCCCCGGACTCTCCGACTTCGACGGGTATTAAGGCTTCGGAGCCGTAGACTAAAGAAAATAGGGTTGCTCCGGTGCTGGATTTCGATGTCGTCCTGTATGCCCATAGAACCTCGGGCAATTTTTCTCTCTACTTTCCTTTGGCTTCGTTCAGCCTTTTCTTCAAGTTTTGAATGATATTTTTATTTGTTGACTTGGCGTGTCCGTTTCCACTAGGGTGATATGGCATTGATAGTATCCTCTTTATTTTGTGATCTTCGAGGAATTTTGTCACCTTACTTCCGACGAACTGTTTGCCATTATCACACACTATCTCAGCAGGTATGCCGAATCGACATGCAATGTGATCCCATATGAAGTCGATAACTTCTTTTTCCCTAACCTTTTCGGAGGCCTACGCTTCAACCCATTTAGAGAAATAGTCAGTCATAAACAGTATGAATCTAGCTTTACCTGGGGCCGATGGTAGAGGTCCGATGATGTCCATCCCCTATTTCATGAATGGCCACAAGGATAGGACCGAGTGAAGCTGTTCACCGAGCTGATGAATCATTGGTGCGAACCTTTGACATTTATCACACCTTCGAACGAACTCTTTAGCATCCTTCTCCATGTTATCCCAATAGTATCCTGCTCTGATGACCTTTCGAACTAGTGACTCGGCGCCAGAGTGGTTTCCACAGGTGCTTTCATGGATTTATCGCAACACATAATCGGTATCCCCCGGCCCCAGACACACGGCCAGTGGACCATCGAATGTCTTTATGTATAATGTTTCGTCATCGTCCAATGTGAACCGAGCTGCCTTAGTTTGTAAGGTCCTTGATTCCTTGGGGTTCGAGGGTAGCTTCCCATTTTTCAAGTATTCGACATACTTGTTTCTTCAATCCCAGGTTAAGCTTGTGGAATTTATCTCAGTGTTCCCTTCCTCGATTACGAACCTCGATAGCTGGACGACAGTCCCCGAGTTAATTTCATCTTCGTCGACCGATGATCCCAAGTTGGCAAGTGCATCAACCTCGTTGTTCTGTTCTCGAGGTACATGCTGCAGAGTCCATTCTTTGAAGAAGAGTAAAGTGATCTTCAATTTGTCTAAATATCTTTGCATCTATCTTCTCGTACCTCGAAAATTCCATTTACCTCGTTAACTATCAGTATGGAGTCACACTTAGCTTCGATGACCTCCGCTCCCAAGTTCTTTGCTAATTCATGACCTGCAATCATAGCCTCATACTTGGCCTCGTTGTTGGTCAGCTTAACAGTTTTAATTGATTGTCTAACAATATTGCCCGTACGCGGTTACAAAACAATACAGAGTCCGGACTCTTTCACGTTTGAGGCTCCATCCGTGAAAAGGGTCCATACCCCCAAGGAGGTTCCCGATTTCAGCAGTGGTTCCTTTTCTACCTCGGGTACGAGGGTTGGCAAAAAATCTTCCACAAAGTCTGCTAAGATTTGAGACTTGATGGTTGTTCGCGGCCGGTACTCAATATCGTACCCGCCAAGTTCGACGGTCCATTTGGCCGGTCGGCCTGATAATTCAGGCTTATGCAATATATTTCGAAGGGGATATCTGGTAATGACGCATACGGGATGACACTTTAAATATGGCTTTAGTTTTCTAGATGCACTCATTAGCGCAAGTGCTAAATTTTCTAAGTGCGGGTATCTGGTTTCAGCATCTCCTAAAGTTTGACTTACGTACTGGGAACTGCGTACCTTGTTCTTCTCAGTCTAGCACTCCACTTACCGCTATCTCGGACACCGCCAAATATAAATATAGCTTCCCATCTGCCTTTGGGGTGTGGAGCAAAGGTGGGCTTGATAGATACCGTTACAACTCCTCCAATACTTGATGACATCCCAGACTCCATGTAAAGTCATTTTTCTTTTTGAACAAGGAGAAAAATTTGTGACTCCGATCCGATGACCTCGAATGAACCGTCCTAGGGCATCTATTCGTCCGGTCAACCTCTGAACGGCTTTTACAATGTCCACGACGGTGATGTCCCAATGGCTTTGATTTTGTCGGGGTTGATCTCAATCCGCCGATTTTATACCATAAAGCCGAGGAATTTACCCGAGCTGACCCCGAAGGCACACTTCTCGGGGTTGAGTTTCATGTTGTACTTCCTCAAGATCTTGAAGGTTTCCTGCAAGTGAGTCAAATGGTCCTCTACGCGTAGGGACTTAACTAACATGTCATCAATGTAAACTTCCATTGATTTCCCTATCTGTTCCTTGAACATCTTGTTAACTAGGCGTAGGTATGTAGCCCCTGCATTTATTATCCCAAAGGGCATTACGTTATAGCAGTAGGTCCCATATTTAGTGATGAAAGAAGTTTTTTCCTGGTCTTCTGGGTCCATCTGAATTTAGTTGTACCTAGAGTAGGCGTCGAGAAAAGTAAGTATCTCGTGGACAGCCGTGGCGTCGATCATTCAATCGATGTTAGGCAAAGGGAAAGAGTCCTTTGGACATGCTTTATTTAGATCCTTATAATCAACACACATTCTAAGCTTGTTCCCCTTTTTGGGGACTACGACTACGTTGTCTAACCACTCGGGATATTTAACTTCCCGAATGGACCCTATTTTAAGGAGTTTAGTTACCTCTTCTTTTATGAAGGCGTGCTTCACCTCGGACTGAGGCCTTCTCTTTTGCTTTATTGGCCTGAACTTGGGATCCACGCTCAATCGATGAGTTGTAATCTCGGGCAGGATTCCTTTCATATCTAAATGGGACCACGCAAAGCAGTCCATGTTATCAATAAGAAATTGAATGAGTTTTTTCCTGAGTTCGGGGGTTAACCTCGTTCCCATGAATACCTTACATTCGGGTAGATACTCGATGAGTATAACCTGTTCCAGCTCTTCGAGCGTTGATTTAGTTGCATTCGATTCTTCGGGAACGATGAAGGTTCGAGGAGTTAGAAAATCCTTTTCATCATCTTCGATCACTTATTTACCTGCTTCGGTCGAGGATGGGGGCAGTGATTGCTATTTGTCCGCTTGCTTATCTTTGGCACTTGATTGTTCTGAGGCTGAGGCCGCTGGTATTGGTGTTACCTCATCGACTACAAACATCTTCTTCGTAGCGTGCTGCTCCACGTAAACTGTTTTCACCCCATCCTCTGTTGAGAACTTCATCATTTGGTGAAGGGTCAATGGTACCACCCTCATGTTATGGATCCACGGCCTCTCAAGTAGTGCGTTATACTTCATGTCATCTTCGATGACGTGAAACTTCTTATCCTGGATGGTCCCGGCTATATTTACTGGTAGGATTATTTCTCCATTTGTTGTTTCGCTAGCAATGTTGAAGCTGTTCAAGACCCGAGATGCGGACACAATTTGATCGATTAGGCCGAGCTGTTCTATGACCCTCAACCTTATTTATATTTGCTGAGCTACTTGGATCTACAGGAACACGCTTAATTTGAACTTTATTTAATTAAATAGAGATTACCAGGGCGTCGTTGTATGGTTGGAAAAGGCCTTCCGCCTTCTCGTCGTTGAATGTAAGGACGCCTTCGGGCATGTAATCTTGGGTCTGTTTCTCCCTTGTGATTGACACTTTGGTGCGTTTGAAAATAGGTCCTTGCAGGATGTTGACTCCACTGACAATCATGTGGATAACGTGCTGAGTTTTTTCTTCCTCATTCTTTTTGTTGGCGTCTCTCTCCATGAAGTGGTTCTTGGCTCTGTCGCTGAGGAATTCTCTAATATGATCCTCGTTGAATAACCGAGTTACTTCTTCTCTTAATTGTCTGCACTCTTCGGTCCTGTGGCCATGTGTGCCATGGTACTTGCACATTAAGTTAAGATTTCTCTGAGAAGGGTCGGTTTGTATCGGTCTTGGCCACCTAATGTCTTTAATCCTTCCAATGGATGATACGATACTCGAGGCATTGACGCTAAAGTTATATTCTGATAATCGAGGTGCTTCCGTGGGCTCCGCATACTTGTTGAACCCAGTCTTGCTCATGAGTTCCCGAGGATTATGTCCTCAGTGACCGCTTGGATCATTACGGGTGGAGTTGCGTCCCGTATGATTGTTTCTTCTATCCGCGGCATATAATTGATATCGATTTTTGGTTGGTTTTGATTCTCTGTCAAAATCCCTTCGGTTTTTACCTATCGACCGACTCGAGTGTACTTAATTCGAGAGGGTTCCCACTTGGTCATCCTCAACTCTAATCTTCTGAAACCGGCTGTGAACATCCGCCCAAGTCACAGATGTGTATTCTATCAAATTTTGTTTTAGTTGGCGTGATGCGACCGAGCTCCTCTCGTTCAGTCCCTGTGTGAAAGCTTCAACAACCTAGTCGTCGGTAACCGGTGGCAACTCCATATGTTCCATTTGGAATCGAGATACAAATTCTCGTAGCATCTCGTTTTCCCTCTGTTTTACCTTGAAGAGGTCTGATTTTCTTGTGGAAACTTTTATAGCTCCTACGTGTGCTTTTACGAACGAGTCTGCCAGCATGGCGAAAGAATCGATAGAGTTCGGAGGCAAGTTGTGATACCAAATCATGGCCCTTTTGGACAGAGTCTCCCCGAATTTCTTCAGCAGGACTGACTCGATCTCATTGTCGTCTAAATTATTTCCTTTAGTAGCGCACGTATAAGAGGTGACGTGCTCATTAGGGTCCGAGGTCCCGTTGTACTTTGATATATCGGGCATCCTGAATTTCTTCGATATGGGCTTTGGAGCCGCACTTGGAGGAAATGGTTTCTGTACAAATTTCTTGGAGTCCATTCCCTTTAATATCGGTGGTTCCCCCGGGATCTGATCAACTCGAGAGTTATAGGTTTCCACCTTCTTATCGTTAGCTTCAATCTTCTTTTCCCCCCGACTCTATCATCTTAGTAAGCTCCTCAAGCATTCTCATGATAGCAGGGTCAGTCGTTGAAGTATTATCACCTGATCTTTCAGCCACTGGCTCGGTACGGCGAGTGACCTCTTGCTCGACCCTATTCGGAGTCTGGTGCTGATCTTGCAATTGGGTAATAGCATTCTGTTGGGCTTGTAGCATTTTTGAATATGACTTGAAGACTAACACCTTCGTCTCCTCTGCCTTGGGTACCTCGACCGTCGATCCGACCTTCTCTGTGTACGCTTCCATCGGGGTCCCCACCTAAATCTGCATTCAAAGTAATGTGCAAACCGACGTCGATCGGTTCAGCGAGTGGCCCTCCTCCGAGACCAGCTTGTGGGATCTCGACTCCCGGAGCGACAATATTCTCGTTCTCCCAGTGGAGTCCCAGGCCGTTGTCACCATGTGTAGCAGTGTTTTGTGAGTTTGACATGATTTATCCTTAAAACAAAATTCTTGACAAGAAACAAGCGTAAAATAGTGTGTTATACAAGAATTAACACTGAAAAATCACTATTATCCTTAGCCCCACGGTGGGCGCCAAACTGTTTACCTCAAAATACGAGTAACAATTAAATTTATAATGTGGTTATAAGGATATGTGATCCAATTCAATGCTAATTAGTGAATAATGAGATAAGTAAATGAATTAAGCAATTATATGAATCAAACCCGTGTGATTATAAGCCGTCGACCTCGATCTGGATCAGATTCGAGAGTAGTTTTGCCAAGAACAATAAGAATCGTAGTAATGGTACGAGCAACTCAAATACGGAGAATTAACAGTAAATAAAAGAGCTTTGTATTGAGTAAGAATTTAAAGCGTTCTGATAATTGTGATAATGATGATGTATTGTTACAAGTGAATAGGGTTCCTCTTTATATAGTAGAGGAATCCCAAGTAAGGAATGACTCTAATTACGGAAGTTAAATACAGGATTGACATTGTTAACCGTTAATAGCTCTACCGGCCCCGAGATTCTCGTCGGGATTGATGATTGAGCGCGGATATTTCTTGATTCGGTTACTGCGGTGTCGATCTAGTCTGACCTCGATGTCTCAGCCTCCCTATTCGCTGAGCTCGAGCATACTTCGATTCCAATTAAAATCTAGACATACTCCTCGAACCTTCAGGCTCGAATGTCCTTGATTTTTACCGTATACATTCTTCAAACCAAAAAAAGAATTAGACTTGGCATATAAACTTTATAAACAACGATACAAGGTTGAATTTCAATGATGGAAGAAAATATTTACACAATGAGATTATTTACTTATTAATTACACATAAATCTCCTGATATGATTTGATTGGTAATATGGTAAAATGGTAACTAGCACGCGATATTTCTCGGTAACCCTAGTAAAAATAGTTACTATCCGCAATATCTGTTGATAATAACTAACCTGTTATCACACGATAAAATCATTGATACAATGGTAGCGAAGAAAACACAAATTAAATTAACTGATACAGCAGAAATTTTTCTAGAAAGAAAAAGTTAAGTGTGAACCAATAAAGGCAAAAGAGAGATCAACACAAGGAAACCAGAAAAACCATGGAAAAGGTTCACACGTCTATTCCCATAAATATGGATGTCAATTTTGAAAAAATCTTCTACAGGACGCAACATATTCTCTAAACCTAAACGTCACCTTTACTTGGTAACTTATCATTTTCCATATTAAGTTGCAATTATTATGTGGAAATTCAGCTGACTCAGTAAGAATATACAGTTTTTGGTAAATTTTTGTACCTAAGGATTGCGATGGCTAACTGTTATTGGTACACCTTAAAACTTCTCCTTAAATCGCTCTCTCCTTTACAGATCTTTCGGGCACCTACCAATCCTATTATCTCGTATTCAATACTCGATTAGTTCCTTACTTGTCGTACAGCTCGGACTCTTCGAATAATGTCGCCGGATGCGTGTGTCGGATTCTTCAAAAATAGTGTATTTTTAGAGGATCCGACACTAGTGCGGTAACATTTTGGAAAGTCCATGCAACATAGTCGTACAGTCATATCTCTATAACAATATCGCTATATAATAATCATTCTCTATAAAAGTCAACCTCCTTTTGGATTCAATTTATATGCTATGTTAATATATATTTTTTATAACAGCACTTCGATATAATAATAAAAAATATATGGAAGAAACGATGTTGTTAAACAGAAGTTTGACTGTAAAAACTTACATGCACCCGATATTTTTACTCCAAATTATATTAATTAATATGGTTAAGTGATATATTAAGAGAAAAACATGTACTAATTAACTATAATTTAGATGCGAGTAAGTGAAAGACACTTGCTTCTATTATTTATTCCTTTAGATTAACCACTATATATACTGAAATGTAAAAGAATTTACAGTATCAAGTCAAGTCAGTGAATAAGTAATTTTTTTAATAATAAAAGTAAACATTTTATAACATGCTAAATTGTATTTATTGATTAAAAATGAATGAGTATTATAATCTTTTTTATACTATCAATGTATTTTGATCTAATATAGAATATTAATTGCTTTCTACTTTTTAAGGTTACCAATAATTAATGTGCGTGTGGAGAATTACATACAGTTGCTTTTTAAATCCGTCAGTGCACAAAACTAATACTAGTACTAAAGTTTTATTATACTGAATACTCCTATAAATTAAATATTTCTTCTTATTCCTTTATTTTTTTCTCACTTGGTCACTATCCAACTCTTAACTATTTATAGAACCCTCGTTAGACTCCATTTATCATCATCAAGTTTTTTACCATCTCTCCTCCTACTCTATCTCTCATTTTCTATAGTTTAAAGAACTTCTTTTATTTTCTTTTTTAATTAGTAATTCTTTTTCCTTTACCCTTGAAAACGTCCTTATTTCAGTGCATATTGTTTTAGGGTTTTGGAAGATTGATAAAATGACAAGATCCCAGTCAGTTTTTGCAGATGCAGCATCTTCAAGATTCACATATAGTATATTTTATGGATTTCTATGGTGGGTGAAAAAAACTATAGTAATTTTTTTTTTTGCTCCCTATGGCTCCTTAATTTGATATGAGAATCTTGATGATGCTGCAGCAGCAATGAATGGCTATATTATCTATATAGGCTGATGCTTCTACAAATTAATTTGAATTTGAAAGAGGTAAAAGTCCGGAGGTCAAGCATACACTATCCTTGATCTTAGATGGCTTGCGGTTTATGTTGAGCCTACACTATTTTTGTTGTTTATCTTAGCCCCGCTCCTTAGATACTGGATACTGTTATTGAATGTCATTTATCTTTTGGTTTTTATATTTCTGTTACTATTTCTATGGTTTCTGCTGAAGTTATTAATGAATTGTCTTTTCTGGGTTTTATTTCCATCTTCCTGACCCGAGGGTCTATCGAAAATAACTTTTCTGCTCTATCGGGTTATGGGTAAGGCACGGGTACACATTACCCTCCTCAGACCCCACTTTGAGGGATTTTATTGAGCAGTTGTTGTTGTTGTTGTTGAAAGAGGTAAAAGTATTTTTTGTAATTCCAGTAAATGTTTGATTATTTACCCTATTTAGATTATTTCAACAAGGGTTAAAAAAAGGACGTGATTATGTTTCCTTTAACCGTTTGATATTTTCAGCTTTAGTTATAACACGGTATATATAATCAAAATAACGTTATTTGTTGACCTTCATCTTTATTGTGTTTAGCCATATTTTAGGGTTTGAAAAGCTGAACCAGCTACTAGTTTATGGACTCAGAATGCTGAAAGAGAAGAAAATAAAGTACAATTTTGATGGGAAAAAAGGGATTTGTAGGGATTAATAAGCAGATGTGAAGATTAATTTGTATGTATATCAATCTATCTATTTATCTAGCTTTTCATTTTCTTTAATCAGGAATTATATGTATTGCCATAATTTGCTACGGTACGTTGATACACGATGATGACAACTTTTTTGGGGCCTCTGGAAAATGGAGCCTTCAGATTTTGTACAAGGCAGGCCCATTTCCAGGTCACTAAAAATATATATATGTATCTTGTCATTCGAGGAAATTCCGTTTTGTTTGTACACCTACTACTTTTTATTCCGAAATTATGTAGTATCAAAGATTGTGGTTGAATGGTAAGTGCCGCTCTCTCCTTAGCCATATGTCTACGGGAATGGATTTTCTTTTGACATGGAGTGCTTTATATATCCTCACAATATGGAATGGGTGTGGAAAATCAAAAGAAAAGAAAAACTCCCCCTAGGTTTGACCCCGTAGAATTTGACCCATTTTACGAACGGTACGAAATAAATTAATTTAATCTTTGATTTTTTCCATTCCTCGATCCCTATCCAATAGGTGGCCATATTACTATATCTCTAGAGTCAATAATTTTATATGAGGAACTACACTTAACTCAATCACTTGTTGCCGATTACTGATCAGTGATTGATTTCTAGGTTGAATTATGTAACTGTTACTAAGTCAAAAAATTTAAAGTATATGTTCATTGTTACGATAGTACTCGGGTCCCTTCTTGAATTCAGAAGTATCTTTTTATCTCAATATTCTAGTTATAAGCAATGGTTCGTGATATTCTCTTTGCATTATTTGTCTGTGGTTGTTGCATTAACAAAATTTGTATTGAACTTCATACTGCACTAATTAATAAGTTGCCCCTACTATTTTTATCTCAATATTCTAGTTATAAGCAATTTTTTGGACATGTTCTATGGGTTTTACTGTCATTTTTCGTTGTTTACAACTCGAATGAATGTACGTATTTTCCAGAAAAACAAAAACAAACAAAAAAACTTATATGATCCTTTGTTCATGTCAAGATGTTGAAGTTGCTCCTGGTTTCTAACATAAAATTTATATGTAGTTGCTCTTATTGTGATTCTTGATTCTACTCCAGATCATTTTTTCCACACTTAGTTCTCATTTAATTATTTTTTTATGAAGTTAAGTTCCTTATATCAAAAGTTTGGATTGTTCTTCTTTAGATAAACACAAACATGTTGTTTTCAGCTATGGATAAAAGAGCCAATGCAGTAGTCAAATATGTCAGTCATTGTCATGCTAAACGTCCTTTTATTCCATTACAATCCTTAGCACTTTGGTGTTGTTCGCCAGGAAATATGAAAAAATATATAGGTCAACAAAAAGTGTCCTGACCTGAGATCGATTCTTCCCTCAATGCCTTCTGGGTTGAGTCTGTCGCACATGGCTTGCTTAATGCGGTTTACATCCCCTATGTGGTTTGCAGGTTATTACACATGGGGAGGTTTGCCCGGTGCGCACAAAGTGCTCACGAGAAGGGCAGAGGTTGTGGCAAAGTTGTAGCGGCTTTGAATTTTCCCTCTTACCAAAAAACTAAATTATGGTGTATCTGAATTTTGTCTTTTAAAAATATCTGGTTCTTTAACATAACTAATCTGACACAAACTTACAGTGAAGCGCAAAAATATAAAGTACACAAGCAGTTTTACGTGACAAAGCCTCCTTTTCAAAGGAGTTAAAATCACGACTTACACTCCTTTCAAGACTATAAACTATAGCCTAGCAAGTAAAACAAACTCTTTCGACATGTTTATCTATGATTACACTTTTCACTAAGCAACATTGGTTACAATTAAAGAACGATGACTAAACCTAAATAACTTAATAACTACAACAAATTCATCTTGAGGAACAGGTTCTTCAGTTATGCACTACTTGAATCCTTGAAATACCTTCTTGCTAAGATTGCTATTTGCCTTTAAAAATTCTCTCATACGAATTGTGTTGTAAGTTTCTTGTGAGGCAATATTGAACATTAAGTTTCATCTGAGGCGATCTCTCTATAAACATTAGTGTTATTGGGCCCTAATACTTTGATTCCTAAAGATAGATAATACAAGCTATTCGTCGAACTTATTGTGTTCTGATTCCCCTCCCTTTTGATTCCCATTTGATCCGATGCCCCTTTGTTATAGCTATACTCTTTTGGTGATTCGAACCCACAATCCTGAAATTATAGGTTGGGGATGCGGACCATCTGAACAATCCCCCTTGTCACTTATTAGTTATTACATTCAGCTCGAACTGTATACATAATTGACTGATACTAAAAGAGAAAAGAAAAAAAAACATAATAAATCACACTCAGTTCAAGCTCAATGACCCAAAATCATAAATTCGTGTGTGTTCCTAAGGATTCAAGAATTAAGTGTAGTTCTAATCTATAAGTAGATTTTAAACCTAGTAAGTTCAAGTTGGTAAAAACTTACCTGCACCATGCGTTTACACCAAACTAATAGATACAGAGGTGGGTCTAGGATTTGAAGTTGGCGGGTGCCATAATTTCCTTTAATGTATACGTTATAATGACTAATATAAAATTTGTTAGGAACGTTCATTCGATTTTCTTGAGTTGATTCGGGTCAACCTAATAAGTATTTTTTATTTGAAAATTTAAAAATTACATCTCAGATATTAAAAAAAAGATTAGATTTTTAAAATAGGATGACACCTTTAGTATAACAACATAAGTGAAATTAATATTTTCACTGGGAAATTACATCTTTTCTATATATTAAAAATTAATTTACACAAGTAAGATAACATATTCAAAAAGAGAATTACATCAATCGGTAAGAAAATTTAAAAAATATTTTTCATAGATAAATTATACCCCATAAGCATAAGTTAGAAAAATTATAATTTCTCATAAATCAAAATCATAAATTACATATTTTTTAAGCAATGCTTACGAAATTATAGTAAAGTGATTTAAATTATATCTAACAATCATCACATTACACAAAGTTTTATGATACATTAAAAAAGATGAAAAAAGTTTGATCTCAATCCAAAATTCTCATTAAGACCCAATTTTTTTGGATTTGAAAGAAGAAAATTCAAAAATTTAATGAAGAGGATTGCTTACTTTATATAATTTTAAAGTTTAGGAGTCTCTTTTTTGAGTGTTCTTGCTAGAGATCACATGATAATATAATAGAGAAAAGAAAAATATAATAAAACGACAAATAGAAATTCGGTGGTAGCTGAAAAGGGAAATGACTAGGACAAAAGGAAATAAATGTCCAAAGAAAAGAAAAAGTCAGACAAGGTTCAAGATAAATTCAACTTGAATTTTTCCACACGAGAAAAGCTTTAAAAAAGGTCTACAGTCATGTCACATTTGTTTAGTTTACGATTGCGGGTGACATGATCATATAATTAAACTAATTTAGAAAAATCTCAACATAGGTATATAAAATTTTTATCATTTTACCGAGTGTCATGCCACCCCTTCTTAAAGTGGTGGATCCGCCCCTGGATAGATACATGACATGTGTCTTGCATATGGACTTCAATTATTTAACCATGGTAAATTATATGCATTCTCATCTAATTAAATTAATTAACCATGATGAGTTAATATAGTTTGACGTAAACATCCGGTGTGGATAAGTATTTACCAAGTTGAATGCAACTTTGCCGATAAATTAGCATGCTCATAAGATCGTTAACATTAAAGAAGTTGCTAATCTTGATCCTAATCCCCGAAGATAATTTTGCCACCATCTCATATTTAATTAATTCCTTTCGGAAAATTTGCATCTTTAGTCCCTGAAGTATTAATAAGCTCTAAATTTAGTCCTTGAAATATCATAATAAGTATATTTGACCTTCAATTTACCAAATATGCACTTTTGACACCTCTACTTGTGACTATTAACAAATTTAAGAAATTATTAATCATTATATCATTTAATTATTCGTGTGTTACGTTAAGTTTGTATTATTACTCCATGTGCGAGGATAATATAGGTGTAAAAGGTCCACAAGTAAGATATTGTCTGTATAAAAGGACCAAAAAAACATGTATTAATTAATGTGTGCCTAGTATAAATCACATTCACAAGGACAAATATAAAGCTTATCAATAATTGAGGGACCAAAATGTTATTATTTCACTCATTATTAAGCGGAATCGCAAAAACATTGTTGAATCTCACAGATTAGTTCTTATATTCATTGTTATACCTTTTTGTTCCTTGTAAATATGAACTTCAAGCAATTAACTACATCCAAGCAGGGGCATCACTAAAAATGAAATTTAATCGATCTTTCTTTATGTCATTAGTTTTGATTAGTTTCGTACTAAAATGAATGAAATGTTTATATATTATACTTTTAAATTTTTCATTTTATTCTTATTGAAATTTTTTATAGTTAATACTAGGGTATATTTAAAACGACAAGATTTAAAAATTATCATTTCTTTCTTAAACTCTATATACAACAACAATAACGACAATGACAACTGTAACAAACCCAGTAAATTCCTACAAGTGGGGTATGTGAATGATATTGTGTACGCAAAGCCTTACCCCTACCCAATGAGAGTAGAGAAGTCGTTTCTGACTGACCCTCGGCTAGAGAGCAGAAGAAACGAAGCATAGACCACAAGCAGTAATAACAACAAAAGAAAATTAAGAAAACCAAAGCGAAAGATATCAATCAAACAGTAGGTAAAGATAACAATCTACGAGTAAAGGGGTACCATAATAATACTAATGCTACTGAGAAAGAAAGAACAAAATGCTCGACTATATACTAGCCTTCTATCCTAATCCTCAACTTCCACAACCTCCTATCAAGGGACATATTTTCGGCAAGCTTCGACTACGCCATGTCCTACATAATTACTTCTACGCCATGGAAGTTAAATTTATGTCACATAAATTGGAACTAATGAAATATTGATATTTTCAAAATGACATGATCTAAAATGTTATAACACTGCGACCTTCCCAAAGAACAGGTAAGAGTACAATTTACTTGTTCAAAATATGGTTCTTGAAATAGTAAACGGAACAAAACATTATTCGGATGTTTTCTCGAAAAGTATTTAGGGTGAAGATTTGTATTCAGGAACTCTTTTGAACTATAAAATCTACGTCTCCTCAGAAAACACTCATAACTTTTGTATATAAGAATTGTACAACTTCTTAAACAATTCTTCTTTTGCATATGCCTTTTTGTCCACCAGATCTTTTGAGAGTTTTACTTTTGCATAAATGTTTACTTAAGATCCTGAAATAGGTTTTCAAATAAAAGTTTAAGCCATCTAATCATGTAAACCAAAGTTTCTGACCGCAATTCGCTTCTTAAGTCCGACGGTCTAACTTAAATTCCAACTAATAATTAAGGATTGCGGTGGAATAAATATGATTTTTCACCCTTCACTAGAGATTTGTGGCTCGAGCAAAGAAAGTGGAAAAGATCTTTATAAGAAACACTTACCCTTTAATGGATCTTTCGCATCACGATTCCAGATTAGTCAAAACTTTAGAGCGGATGTCCATCGGATGCAAAATGAAGAAAAACAAAAGAAACTTAAATCCCATCTTTTAATTTCTTTTGGATGTACCACAAAGGTTGTATTAGGATGAATATGATTTATTCACTCTTAACTAGAGGTATAGCAAAATTCTAATGTGCCGCAAATCTAACAGCTTGTTCGGATGGTCGTTACCCATTGTAGTGTATCGTATTGTTACTTTAAATACGATGTTTGTTTTGGTTGTTACTTAAATTTTATTGTATCGTATTGTTAAATCGATCGTTACATAACGACGAAATGTGCCACTTTATGTAACGACCGATTTGGTGTGGTTGCGTCATTTTCTTGTCTTTTAATCTCATCTCACCCTTCATTATTATTAAATAATTTTATTTTACTATTTACTCTACCTTTTTATATATTAAATTTATCCCCTATCATAATTTTTCTTTATAATATTGCAAATTTATTCTTTATATTGCTGGTGCATGATATCATGAAACAACGGCAAACGATACAATCTATCCAAATATTGTATTCATCAAACAACACAGTACAATACAATATAATACGATACGATACATTATAAAACGATGTGAAATAATCATCCAAACGAGCCGTTGTAAATTGGTCATCCCAAAACAATACAATAATTTCTTGGATGCGGTCAATGGACCCGGAAATACGAGGAGTAAGGAGAAGTGACATGTATGGGGTCAAGAAAGTAGAGCAGAAAGTGATGAGTGTGACCAGCGGGGAACATGGCGTAGTGGTAGGAGCGGTTGGGGCATACTTTTTTCTGTTTGGAGCCCGATTATACCGGGATTCGTGCATAGGGACCCCTTCGAGGGTTAGCACTACCTATTAAGGATTTTTTCATACTCATGACTCGAACCCGAGATCTTTGGTTAAGAGAAGAGCAGTGTCATTCACTGCACCACGTCCTTTGGCGGTGGTTGGAACATACTATTCCATGCGCATACAATTAGTAGCTGGCTTCGATCGTCTGGCATTAAGCTGATATATGGTTGACGATAGACAGATAAATTTAAAATTTTAAGTTTATGAATTTAAATTCGTAACTTTCATTGTGGCTCCCTCCGAGGTGATACAGGTAACGAATGAATGGGTTATAAATTCAATAAACGAGTCATTATTCAACCGACTCAAAATTGTTTGTTTAAAATTGGTGGGACATGAAGGGCAATACTAGATCTACCCAACCCGACCTAACTACATTCCTTTTTATTTTGTTCTCTGAAATAAAACTTATGAAAGTTAATGATTTTTCCTAAATTATTACCTTAAATTCGTTTGGAATTTATATAATTTCTTATCTCCAAACTTGATTTTGTATATCCATTTTTGAGTTATACCGTGACAAATAAAATGATAGATCATTTCGAGTTCATATAAGCTTGGAGAAAATGAGTTCATTTGCCACCTCTAGTTGACGACTTGGCGCCACAATATAAGAACTAAAGTTAATTGTAAATTCATAATCGAAATATTGTATTAACAATTGAAGGAAAGTTCAAGATGACACGATTCCTTAAAAGCCCGTTTGGAAAGCCGCATGGAAATTGGATTCGGATGTAATTGGGTGTAAGTACACTATTTGACATGTTTTTCTAGCTAAGTAATTACTTGGTCAGTATAGAATTTGGTGTAATTGGAGCAATGTAATTGCACTCTCCAATTCTCAAAAGTGATAAGTATTGGTGGTAATTACATTGTGTAATTACAAAATTACTTTTTAATTCTTTCCTTTTTATTTTGATTTTGATTTAATTTTTTATTTTCATTATTTTAATTTTTACATTTTTACTTTTTACTGTTTTTAAATTGCAAAATATATTTTTCTTTGTACTTATTTATCTTTTATTTCTCTACATTTACCTCTTGTGAATCCATGTAATTGTTCGTATATTTTATTTATTGTAAGTTTCATTTTCTTCATTTAGCGTAACTGCATTATTATGTCAAGACCCAAAATCTCACTTGATGTGATGGCGCCTATATTAATACTAGGCAAGACAACAACCTCAGTAAAACCACCAATTACTATAAGTTTGAAAATACCATAAATAAATTTAAGAACAAAATCCCACAATTTCTGATATAAAACATTGTCTTTATACAATACACTCCCCTGGTGTCACTAAGTACAAGAGCATCTAAATGAAAACACAGTCTGACTGATAAAAATAATGTCTGAAAATATAGAACAACACAAATAACTGAAAGGGAAGAGACTCAAGGTCTGCGAACGCCAAACAACTACCTTGATAGTTTCCAACAGATAATCTCCCAAAAACTAGCAATCGCCGAATCCGGAAGTACATGGATCTGCACACGATGTGCAGAGTGTAGTATGAGTACAACCTACTCAATAAGTAACAAGACTAACTTTTGGGCTGAAAATAGTGACGAGCTCAACAGGAACAGTCCTATTATAGAATATAACAGTACAATAATGTAGACATACTTTCAAGTTCAACAGCTAAACTCAATACAAGGAAGATAGATCAGATCTGAATAATATGAGAAATGTGACATATATGTGTCTACATGCCAATGTACATGTCAAATGTAATACAACATAGTGAAAATCTCACGTACTCACACTCTTAGAGTACTCAATCAGTTAGTACTGTATATGGCCAATCCAGCCTAAGGAACTCCATCCCAAATATATATACATAATAACTGATACTCAGCCATTCAGTACTGTACAGGGCCAATCTAGCCTAGGGAACTCCATTCCAAATGTGAATATATAATCCCAAAGGAGCCCCTCAGGGAACTACATCCCAAATATAATATCCACTGCGTTCACTGTGGGGGGTGCAGACTCCGGAGGGGCTCCTTCAGCCCAAGTTCTATAATAAGTCAATCTGGCCTGCTGCGGCGTACAACCCCATCTTAATTATCCTCACAATCAGGCCCTATGTCTAGTCACGAATCTCTGCAGTCTTTCGGGCTCACAATGTCATGAAAATCTACCCAATAATGATGATGAGGTGTATTAATTAATAGCAATAGAGACTGATATATGATATGAAATGAATGAATGTGACTGATTTTGTAATTTCAATCGAAGAAAATAACTCAACAACAAAAAAGACCTTAGTAGGTCCCAATAATACCAATATAATCCTAAGCATGATTTTTAATACGAGTCTCGGCTCAATTTCTCCAACACGTGGAGTATGTGGATAATGACATAATTATTCGGTTATACAACTCCTAACTCATAATACATATAGTGCACGCTCATGCGCCAACCACCTAGCATGTGCATGACCTCTAAACAAATCATATAACACGTGGTTCAGGGATTCATTCCCTCTTAACCAAGTTTAAAAGTGTTATTTACTTCAAATCATGCATATTCTCTATTCCAATATGCCCTTGTCTCGCGAATCAAAATCCAAACGGCTCGAATCTAGTCACAATTAATTCGATACAGTCAACATAAATTATATGAGTCAATTCCATATGAAATTACTAAATTTTCCATTAATCCGAAAATCGACCCAAAACTCATCAGTGAGGCCCACATCTCGGAACCCAACAAAAGTTATAAAATATGAACGCACATTCAACCACGAGTCCAACCATATCAAATTTACCAAATTCCGACATCAACTCGACCTCCAAATCTTAAATTTTTATTTTGAAATTTCTAGGCACAATTTCTTGAATTACACCTCAAAAACATAAAATCTAGTCAAAATACTCGATGATAGTTCAGTTGCCGACTAAGAATGGTCACAAGTGACTTACTCTCAAGAATCCCCGTGATTTCTCTTTGAAAAATCGCCTCAAACCGTACTTAAAGGTCCAAAATGACAAAAATGCCTGACCCTTCTATTTTTGTACTCCGCCCAGGGCTTTCGCATCTGCGATAAAATTGGCCGCATCTGCAGTCTCGCAGATGAGAGGTCCTCCCTCGCTTCTTCGTGCTTCCTTCGCTTCTTCAGGCAAGAGGTCCGCTTCGGCGGTCGGCACTATTGCTTATGTGAAGAAGATTTCCTTCTCACTTCCTCTTCGGCGGTCTTCCCTGTGCACCTGAGACCACTTCCCTTTCCCAAGCCAGGCCGCTTCTGCGAGCTCACACCTACGAGCCAAATTCCCCATAAGGCAGAATTTTCCAGCTTTGTTCTAAGTCAAATTTTAATCTGTTAACCATCTGGACTCCAGCGGAGGCTCCCCGGACCTCAACCAAACATACCATCAAGTCATAAAACATCATAAGATCTTAGTCTATGCCTCAAATCAGATCAAATAACTCTAAAACCATGAATCGCACCCCAATCAAACCTAATGAAAACTAATGAATTTCAACTTTTACATTCAATGTTGAAACCTATCAAATCAAGTCCGATTGAGTTCAAATTTTGCACGCAAGTCATAAATGACATAACGGACGTATGAAAATTTTCAAAACTAGATTCCGACCCCGATATCAATAAAGTCGACTCCCGGTCAAACTTTCAAACCTTCCATTTCCTAGTTTCGCCATTTCAAACCAAAATCAACTACGGACTTCCAAAAAATAATCCGGACACACTCTTAAGTCTAAAATCATCATACTAAGCTATTGAGATCATACAAAATCTATTCCGGAGTCATTTACACATAAGTCACCGATCAAGCATTTCCACTTAAGTCTTCATCCTTGAGACTAAGTGTCTCAATTCATTCTGAAACCTCACCGGACCCGAACCAACTACTCTGACAAGTCACATATATAACTATTGTAAAGGAAAAAATGAGCAATAAATGAGGGAACGAGGTTGTAATACACAAAACGATTGTCCAGGTCGTTACATTCTCCCCCTCTTAAACAAATGTTCGTCCTCGAACGGGTTTTAGAATCATACATGGAGTCTCAAATAGGTGTGGATATTTCCTCCACATCTCCCGCTCAATCTCCCAGGTAGCTTCTCCAACTGGATGGACTCCCTACTGCACTTTCACTGAAGTTATGTTCTTTGATCTCAACTTTTGAACTTGCTCGTCCAAAATGGCCACCGGCTCCACATCATAAGTCAAATCATCACCCAACTGAACCGTACCGAAATCCAAAACATGAGACGTATCTCTGACATACTTCCGGAGCTTGATACATGGAACACTTAATGAATGTCCGATAGACTAGGCGGAAATGCAAGTTCATAAGCCACCTCTTCAATCCTTTTAAGTATTTCAAAAGGACCAATATACATAGGATTCTATTTGCCCTTCTTCCAAACATCATAACACCCTTCATAGGCGAAAATCGGAGTAGTAGCTTCTCTCCTACCATGTAAGCAACACCACGAACCTTCCAGTCGATATTATTCTTCTGTCTAGACTGCGTTGTGTGAAGTCGATCTTGAATCAATTTAACCTTTTCCAAAGCATCCTAAACTAAATTAGTACCTAATAGCCTAGCCTCACATAGCTCAAATCAACCCACCGGAGACCGACATCGTCTCCCATACAAAGCCTCATACGGCTCGATTGGTTGCTATTATTGAATGCAAACTCTACAAGAGGCAGGAGCTGACCCCCCTCCCCCCTGAAATCTTTAACACAAGCGCGTAACATATCTTCCAATATTTGAACAGTGCGCTTGGACTGTGCGTTCGTTTAAGGGTGAAATGTTGTGAACCTGTGTGCCTAGTTCTCGCTGCACTGCTCTCCAGAACTCTGACGTGAATTGCGTGCCCTGATCTGAAATAATGGACACAGGCACACCGTAAAGGCGAACAATCTCGCGGATATAAATCTCGGCCAACCGCTCCAAAGAATAAGTAGTACCGACTGCAATAAAATAGGAAGACTTGGTTAACCGATCCACAGTCACCCAAATAGCATCAAACTTCTCGAATTTTGTGGGAGTCCAACTGTCCATGGTAATACACTCTCACTTCCACTCTGAAATTTCAAGTCTCTGAAGCAATCCGCCCGGTCTTCGATGCTCGTACTTAACTTGCTGATAATTTAAAGACCGAGCTACAAACCCCACTATATCTTTCTTTATCCTCCTCCACCAATAGTGCTGTCTCAAGTCCTGATACATCTTTGAGGCACCCGGATGAATGAAATACCGCGAACTGTGGGCCTCCTCAAGAATCAACTCATATAATCCGTCTACATTTGTCATGCAAATCGGACCCTGCATTATCAACATCCCATCATCTCCAATAGTAAGATCTTTGGCATCACCGTGCTGAACTGTGTCCTTCAGGACAAGCAAATAGGGATCATCATACTGGCGCTCTCTGATGCGGTCATATAAGGAAGACCGAGAAGCCACAAAAGCTAGAACCCAACTCATTCCGAAACATCTAATCTCAAGAACTGGGTCGACAAAGCCTGAACATCAAATGCAAGAGGTCTCTCACTTACAAGAGTGAATGTAAGGCTACCAATACTCACCACCTTTCTACTCAAGGCGTCCGCCACCACATTATCCTTCCCGGGATGACATAGAATGGTAATATCATAGTCCTTTAAAAGCTACAACCATCTCCGTTGCCTCAAATTTTGATCCTTCTGCTTGAATAAGTGCTGAAGACTCCGATGATCCGTAAATACTTCACAAGACACACCGTAGAGATAGTGCCTTCAAATCTTTAATGCATGAACAATGGATGCTAACTCTAAATCATGAGCATGGTAGTTCTTTTCACGTGGATTCAATTGGCGCGAAGCATAAGTAATAACTCTACCCTCATGCATTAAGGCACACTCAATACCTATCCGAGAAGCATCACAATACACTGTATAAGAGCTTGAAGCTGAAGGCAAAACTAGAACTGGAGTTGTGGTCAAGGCAGTCTTGAGCTTTTGAAAGCTCTCCTCACACTCATCCGACCACCTGAATGGAGCACCCTTCTGGGTGAATTTGGTCATGGGCAATGCAATAGACGAGAATCCCTCCACAAAATGACGATAATACTCGTCCTAGCCGAGAAAATTCCGAATCTCAATAGCTGAAGATGGCCTGGGCCAACTCTGAATTGCATCTATCTTCTTCAGATCTACCTAAATCCCCTCACTGGACGCCACGCTCCCTAAGAATGCCACTGAACTAAGTCAAAATTCATAATTGAAGAACTTGGCATAAAGTTTCTCCTCCCTCAACCTCAGTGATACAATACTCAAGTGTTGTGCATGCTCTTCCTGGCTACGTGAGTACACTGGGATATCATCAATAAATACTACGACAAATGAATCAATATATGGCTGAAATATGTTGTTAATTAAGTGCATGAACGTTGTTGGGGTGTTGGCCAGCCCAAAAGACATCACGAGAAATTCATAGTGACCATAGCGGGTCCAGAATGCCGTTTTTAAAATATCCGAATCCCGATCCTTCAGTTGGTGATACCCATACCTTAAATCAATCTTAGAGTACACCTTGGCTCCCTGAAGCTGGTCAAATAATTCATCAATGCGTGGCAAATGATACTTCTTCTTAATTGTAACTTTGTTCAACTGCCTGTAGTCGATGCACATCCATATAGTTGCGTATATTTTTAACAAATAGAATTGGTGCAACCCAATGCAACATACTAGGCCTAATAAATCCCTTAACAAGAAGTTCCTGAAGTTGCTTCAATTCATTCAACTCAGGTGGTGGCAAAGGATACACATGAATTGAAATGGGATGAGTACCCGACACCAAGTCAATACCAAAGTCAATATCCCTGTCGAATGGCATACTCGGCAAGTCTGCAGGAAATACATCCGGAAAGTCACCCACTACCGGCACAAAATCAATAGTAGAAGTGTATGCATCAACTTCTCTCACAAAGGCTAAATATGACTAACACCCCTTCCCAACCATAGGTTGGACCTTCAAATAAGAAATTACCATGCTGGAAATATAATCAAGAGAACCTATCCACTCGACCCTCGGCAACCTCAGTGTCGCCAACGTTATGATTTTTGCGTGACAGTCCAGAATAGGATGACATGGAGACAACCAATCCATACCCAAGATTACATCTAAATCTACCATACTAAGCAATAAGAGATAAACTCTAGTCTCCAGTTCCCCAATAGTCACTACACATGATAGATATACACGGTTCATAATAATAGTATCGCCCACCGGCATAGATACATGAACATGTGAAACTAAGGACTCACGAGGCAAATCCAGATAACGAGCAAAATATGACGATACATAAGAATATGTGGAACCAGGGTCAACTAATATAGAAGTTTCATGTGGAATACTGAGACAATACCTGTGATCACTGCATCTAAAGAAACGACGCATGGCAGGAATAGCATAGAATCTGGCCTGACCTCCACCTGATCGCCCTCCCCCTCTTGGGCGACCCCTAGCTGCCTGAGCCCCAACCCATGCTAGTTAGGAGGGTGATGAAATAAGTGGCGCGAGAGTCGTAGCCTGACTCCTCTGCTGAACTGGACTTCCCAAAAGGCGAGGACAATGTCTCTTCATATGATCCAAATCTCCACACTCTAAAAAACCCTTCTCGGAAAATGACGACAAGTACTGATACAGACCTCGGGAACTAGAATAACTACTAGAAAAACCTGGTACCAGTGTTTTAAAAGGTATTTTTGGGGCGAGCCCTAGGGCGAGGCGCACCAAAAATGCCCTCGAGCGATGGTGTGGGCGAAAGTCTCAAGAGGCGTACGCCCAGAAATTCAGGGCATACGCCCGGGCTTTCGGGGCGTACGCCCAAGCGTTTGAGGCCCGTTATTTTAGTGAGGCGTAATCCCCAAAGGTATTTTCTAATTAAAACAAAATTTGTTGAATAAGTCCTTCATTTAATGCCCAAAATCTCAAAATTCAGCTTGGTAATTACTCGAAAGTTTTAAAAAGGAATTGAAATGTATAAAATTTCAAAGTCAAGACATTTTTTTATTGATTGAAGCCCCAATTATGGTATTTTACAATTCTTTATCTTTTCTGATAGTCTGCTAATATCTCCCAAAAGCAACGAATATTCAATTTTTTTTAGAAAAAAATACAAATATAACTTCATTCCCCTTCATAGCAGCAATTCAAAGTTCAAATCGCAGGTTAGTCATCTTTTTTGTTCGTCCATGTAGAAAACTTTATTATTTTCGACTCAAGTTACTTGAGATTCTAAGTAAGCGTATAATAGATTGTTTTGACTAGTTTTTACGAGGATGAAGCACATCATGTTCATAGTTTTCTTCATTTTTATTGCAATTTTATCTGTTTATAAATGTTACTATAATTATATTATTTTATAAAATATTGAAAATTAAATACCTATGGGGCTTACGCCCCGTGCCTCGGAGTTTACGCCTCACTGAAGCATTTGTAAAATGCCTCACCTTACGCTCACGCCTCTTAAAACACTATCTGGTACAGATGAACCCTAAACTTATGGTGCACGAGATGAACTCTGAGCTAGAAGTGCACTAAGAGAAGAGTGACCTTGTCGAGCACTGTATGAACCATGACTAGCTTATGCGCCACGATGAGCTGGACGAGCCATCTGAGCGGGCCTATAAAGACGACCCCTTGTGTGATATGGTTGTCCTCTAGAAGGAACACCGTTTGAATTACCCGGACCACGATACCTCTTGGCCACCCTCTCCTCATGCTCCTGAATACATACCATCTCTAGCCGCCGAGCACTATCAACCACCTCATCTAATTTAGCACCTGCTACATTCCAGAGTCATAACAAAACGGAGCTGCTGGTTGAGGACATTAATATGCTACTAATCTTCTCCCTCTCAGTAAGAACCAACCAGACTGCATGACAAGCCAATTCTGAACCACGTCTCATACTAAGTCATAGACAGGTCATCCTCTCACGTAAATTCTCGAACTGCCAGCGCAGCTCCTCTCTGCGGTTCTGTGGCACAAACTTCTCCAGGAATAATACGAAGAACTAATTCCATGTAAGTGGTGATGCACCAACTGGTCAGTTCCTTTTGATAAGTCTCGCACCATCTGAAGGCGACCCCGGTCAGCTGAAAAGTGGTGAATGAGACCCTACTGGTCTCCAGAATACTCGCTGTACAAAAACTCTGTTGGCATCTGTCCAAGAAATCCTAAGCATACTCTAACTCAGTTCCACCAAATGATGGAAGACGGAGTCTCCCAAACCTCTTTAGTTTCTCCTGCTCCTCGTCATTCATAATAGGACCCACCTGGGCCCGAGTAGCTGCAACTGGATACTCTGGTAGTGCCCCCATTACCTGAAGTCCATGCACTACATGCTCTAGAGTACGGGCGATAGGAATATGAGAACCTCCCCCGGCCTGAGAAGTGGCTGGTGCGGCTTGAGTCGAAACCACCTAGGCAAGGCCAGTGCGAACAATCAATATATGGGCTAAATTCTCCTGAAGGCCTGGAATCACAATAGGCATAACTGGTGCCTGAGCTGGTCCCGCCAGCTCAACTATATTTGGAACCTGCTCCTGAGCCGGAGCGACTGGTGGTTTTACAAGTGCTTCTCTAATTGTTGTACGAGCTACACCTTGGCCTCTGCAATGAACCTGACCTCTCGTGGCCCTAACTGTGGCATTGGTGGATGTGCATCCTGACCGGAAGCACGTTTCTTCACCATCTGTGAGAGAATATAATTACAGAAGTTTAGTTTCTAGAATCAACAAATCCGCACGACAAGAATACAAGAATGTGAAGTATCCTAAGGGTTCGGTAGCCTCTCAAAGATAAGTACAAACGTCTCTGTACTGATCTACTAGACTCTACTAAACCTGCTCATGACTCGTGAAACCTATATAACCTAAGCTCTGATACCAACTTGTCACGACCCAAAATCTTACTTGTCGTGTGGAGCCTATCTTAATACTTAGAAAGCTGACAACCTCAATAAAACCACCAATTACTATAAGTTTGAAAATACCATATATAAATTTAAGAAGAAAATCCCACAATTTCTGATATAAAACACTGTCTTTATACAATACACTCCAAGCAGTCTGACTGATAAAAATACCGTCTGAAAATATAAAGCAACACAAATAAGTGAAAGGGGGGAGACTCCAGGTCTGTGGATGCCAAGCAGCTACCTCGATAGTCTCAAATAGATAATCTCCCAAAAACTAGCAACTGTCATATCTGAAAATACCTGGATTTGCACACAAAGTGCAGAGTGTAGTATGAGTACAACCAACTCAGTAAGTAACAACACTAAACTTTAGGATGAAAGTAGTGACGAGCTCAATAGGAACAATCCAATTATAGAAAATAACAGTACAATAATGTAGGCATGATTCCAAGTTCAATAGTTAAATTCAATATAAGGAAGACAGATCAAATCACAATAATATGAGAAATGTGAAATCTCTATGTCTACATGCCAATGTACATGTCATATGTGATACAACATAATGAAAATCTCACGTAATCACACTCTCAAAGTACTGAATCATTCACTATTGTATATGACCAATCCATCCCAGGGAACTCCATCCAAAATATATATACATAATAACTGACATTTAGTCATTCAGTACTGTACAAGGCCAATCCAGCCCAGGGAACTCTATCCCAATATAAATATACAGGGAAACTCCATGCCCAGGGAACTCCATTCCAAATGTGAATACATACATACATACATACATATATATATATATATATATATATATATATATATATATATATATATATATATATATATGGAAACTCCATGCCCAGGGAACTCCATCCCAAATATAATATCCACCGCGCTCACTGTGAGGATGCACATTCCTGAGGGGCTCCTTCCGCCCAAGCACTATAATAAGACAATCTAGCCAGTTGGGGCGTGCAACCCGATCTCATAGTTGTACTCACAATTAGGCCTTATGCCTCACTTAGTCACCAATCTCTCCAGTCTCTCGGGCTCACAATGTCATGAAAATCATCCCAATAATGATAATCTGGTGTATTAATGAATAGTAGTAGAGACTGAGATATGATATGAAATGAATGAATGTTACTGAGTTTGTAATATCAATTTAAGCAAATAACTCAACAACGAAAATGGCCTCAGTAGGTCCCAATAATACCAGCATAAGCCTAAGCATGATTTTTAATAAGAGGCTCATCTCAGTTTCTCCAACACGTGGAGGATATGTGGATAATGACATGATGTTTTAGACGTCAATACCACAAGAAATGTGTGGTACCCAATTTTTTGAGTGATGTCTCACAAGAAGAACTTGGTTCTTCTTTGTGTTCCAACTTCTACTGGTGCGGAATAATAAAAGCAGTAAAGTAAAAATACAGAGATTTTTACGTGGAAAACACCTGGCTCAAAAGGTGAAAAAACCACGACCTACTCCTAAGTAGGATTTGCTCAAACTCTTCACTAAAAAATCTAAGCCAAACGGACTTACAAAATAAACTGTTTTGTAATCCTAGGACTAACTCTAATCCTTTTGTATCAACTAGCCTCTAGCTAAATTCTACAAGCTTCAAGTTAACTCTAACTTGAACAATGTGTACCTATTACAATTGCTTCTAAGAAAGCTGAAAAGATACAATGTTAAAACTCCTACTACAATCAACTAGACTCAATACACAAACAATGAAACTGGTTCTTCTAGTTGATCTGTAGCCTTTGTATCGCACACTAATTCTGCTTGCAAAATACTCTGGGAATTTTGCTTTCAGATCTTGATTCACTTTAGTCTTTGTGCGTAGAGAATTCCGGCAGAAATACTTCGAATATTTATAGATTCAGTTGTTGAGTTTGTCGTTCAGTTCTAGTCCAAGTCATCCTGGATGAAAGAGTTCGTATCAAACTCAACTTCCTTCCTTTGTTACTTTCCTTGCTGAATTCAACTTCTATCCTCTCATCAATTTGCAACCTTTTCGCATTAGGAGACAATCTCTTGGTTCATTGATACTTCAAAATCACAAATATCTCCTATGCATATACGGTTCATGTGCCAGCTATTCAGTTCAAGAATGTGTGCTCTGATGGACCTGGTTCAACTGGTCAGACATTTGTCAATCTTTCACATACTTTTGTTGATGAATCATTGTTCCATGTGGGTTTTGCTTGATTTGCAAGCCTAAGAAGAAGTTTAGCTCACTCATCATACTCATTTCAAACTCACTCCCCATAAGTTTAGCAAATTCCTTACTTAATTTTTCAGTAGTTGCTCCAAATATGATATCATCCACATATATTTGCACAATCAAAAGATCCTTCCCCTTTTCCTTTAGGAATAAAGTACTGTCAAGTTTGCCTCGTTTGTACCCATGTTCCAGCAGGAATTTCGACAATCGCTCATACCATACTCTAGGTGCTTGTTTGAGACCATAAATAGCCTTGTCAAGTTTGTATATATGATCAGGTGACTCTTTGCTTTCAAAACCTAGAGGTTGTTTGACAAATACATCTTCCTTCAAATAGCCATTGAGAAAGGCACTCTTAACATCCATCTGATGGAGAGTGAATTCCATATGTGCAGCAAATGCTATAAGAAGTCGGATTGCCTCCAATCTTGCCACAGGAGCAAAAGTCTCATCATAGTCAATTCCTTCTTCTTGACTATACCCTTGAACAACTAGTCTTGCCTTATTTCTTGTAACAGTTCCATCCTCATCGAGCTTGTTCCTGAAGACCCACTTCGTGCCAATCACTGATCTGTCTAGTGGCCTGGGTACCAAGAGCCATACTTGACTTCTTTCAAACTGATTCAGCTCCTCTTGCATGGCATTTACCCAATCAGAATCTTGTAGGGATTCACCAATGTTCTTTGGTTCGATTAAGGATATGTAGGCATCAAACGCACACAGATTTTTCAAGAAATCTCTTGTTTTGATTCCGGATGACAAATTTGTTATGATGCTCTCAAGAGGGTGAGAACTCTGATATCTGTGTGGTTTGAGTACTAGTAGTTCACTTATGGATAGTTCCATGTTGTTTTGTTGTTGTGGAACAGGATCAGGGCCATGATTCACATGTTGCGTTCCCCCTGTCATGTTTCTTGGGGTAGTTGGACCTGGTCCATCACCTATTCCATCTTCCATGGCTGCTTCAATGTGTTCACTGCTTCTCACCAGTCCAAGCTCCTCATCTTCTTGTTCCTGTCTCTCAGAAAGAGTGTTAGTTTCGTCAAAGACAACATGCACACTCTCTTCTACACACATAGTTCTTTTATTGTACACTTTATAGGCTTTACTATGTGATGAATATCCCAAGAATACTCCCTCGTCACTTCTGGGATCAAATTTACCTAAGGAATCTTTGCCATTATTGTGCACATAGCATTTACATCCGAAAGCCCTAAGATGGGATATGTTGGGCTTTCTCCCTTTAAGTAATTCATAGGGAGTTTTCTCTACCAGTGGCCTGGTCATGCATCTATTGATTATATAGCAAGCAGTGTTTATTGCTTTTGCCCAGAAGCTGTTTGGTAGTTTGTTAGAAAGAAGCATGGTTCTTGCCATGTCTTCAAGAGTTCTATTCTTTCTTTCCACAACCCCATTTTGCTGTGGGGTTCTAGGGGCAGAAAAGTTGTGATTGATACCATGTTCATCACAGAACTCAGCAAACTTAGCATTTTCAAATTCAGTACCATGGTCAGATCTTATTGATGCTAGTTGATGTCCTAACTGATTTTGAGTTTTCTTAACAAATGTGATGAACATATCAAATGCTTCATCCTTAGATGCCAGAAATAAGGTCCACGTGAAGTTTGAGTAATAATCAACTAACACCATCACATATTTCTTACCACCTCTGCTCAGAGTTCTCATTGGACCACACAGATCCAGATGAACCAGTTTCAACGTCCTGGTGGTACTGATCATTTTCTTACTTTTGAATGAGGATCTTACCTGCTTTCCCCTTGCACATGCTTCACAAAATTTGTCTTCCTTGAACTTAATGTTATGGAGTCCCACCACTAAGTCCTTAGAGACTAATTTGTTAAGCTGATTTAGACTTGCATGTCCAAGTCGTTTGTGCCAAAGGAGGGGATCACTGTCCAAAACACTTAAGCAAGTGAGTTCATTTTCAGACAGTGTGGACAAGTCTATGACATAGATATTATTCATTCTCTTTCCTTGAAAACAATCTTTTCAGTAAGCACGTTAATCACAAAACATTTTGTGGAAGTGAAAGCAACCAGGTTACCTCTGTCACACAATTGTGACACACTGATCAGGCTATATTTCAAGCCATCTATCAAGTACACATGTTCGATGGAACGTGTGTCATCCTTACCTACTTTGCCAACCCCTATAATTTCACCTTTCTTTCCATTTCCAAAGGAGACATTTCCTCCTTTGAGGTTTTCAAGTGAAAGGAACTGTTCCTTGTTCCCCGTCATATGCTTTGAGCAGCCACTATCCAAAAACCAAATTTGGCTGCTTCCTCTCACTTGTACCTACAAAAGGAAATCAGGGGTTAGTTTTAAGAACCCAAACTAGTTTGGGTCCTTTTCTATGAGAGAATGGATGAATCAAATTTTTTCTTGCCCAATTATGTAGCCAGTTTTTCTTTTTGACAAACCTCTCATTTTTTTGACGGACCTGCTCTTTTGCAGTACACTCATATTTGTAGTGGCCAGTCTTACCACAGTGGGTGCAGATTTTATTTTCAGGGAGAGTGAGATACTTGCTTTTGGGATCCCACTTGGGAAATTGGCTCCCAAAACCAAGCCCTCTTCGGTTGCTACTATGATTCTCTTGAATCCATGTCAAGGCATCAGAAGATTTATTCCATTTACAAGTTCTATCTAATTCATGTTTGACTTTGCCAAGCTCTTCTTTAAGTGATCTTATCTGTTCATCCTTGGCATACATTTTATCTTTTAGTCTTCCCAAATTTTCCTCTAACACGACACGAAAGTGATCAATAACCTTTTTACTGGATCCTAATCTCAATTTTAAGTTCTCAGATTTTAGTTCTAGAATCTCAGTCTCAAGTGGATGAACCTGGTTCAACAAGACATTGTTTTTCTTTTCAGATTCACTGACTCTGATTTCCAGATTCATGCACCTTGCTTTTAGCATTGCGCATTCTTTAGAGAGTTGATCCTTCTCTTTGGTTGTTTCCTCAGAATCATATATGAAATCAAGTAGCAAATCAGAGAGTTTTTCCTAAGATAGGAACTTTATTTTGTTTTTAAGACGGGAGATACTTACCTCTGGTTCTTCCTGTGATTCCTCATCAGATTCTCCAATTGCCATGAGCGCCTGATCTTCAGTCTCCCCATCTTCTGATTCCTCATCTGAACTTTCCCCCCAAGCAGCAACCATAGCCTTAGTTGTGATTTTCTTGGTTTGGACCAGTTCCTTCTTCCTGTTCCTTCTTTCATATCTCTCCTTTTTCCATTCTACTTCCCACCGAGGACAGGTTTTGATGAGATGGTCGGTCTTGCCACATTTGTAGCATCCCTCGTTGGTTGGCCTTTCTGTAGCTTTTGATTTGTTGTAGTTTCCTCCTCTAGAGATTCCCTTCTTCCTCATGAGAAAGTTTCTGAATTATTTTGGTAATCATGGCCATCTCATCTTCCTCCAGATCTGCTCCCTCAGTGATTCTCATGCTAGACTCATCTCCTTCTTTGGACTATCCATCTTCATTGTCTGCCTTCTGAGTTCATAGGCAGTGAGGTTTCCAATCAGCTCATCCAATCTCAGGGTTGCCATATTTTGGATTCCTGGATAGCAGTGATTTTGCTTTCCGAGGAAATTGGCAAGACCCTTGTCAGGATCTTCTCAACCCTATCCTCTTCCAGGATGACTCTTCCCAGAGACTTCAGTTCATTAGTCAAGGTTGTGAACCTTGTGTACATCTCTTGGATAGTCTCTCCTTCTTTCATGGTGAAGTTTTCATACTGAGAGTATAGTAGAGTACCTCTAGACCTCTTTACCTGAGGTATTCCTTCATGGTATACTTGTAGAGTATCCCAGATTTCTTTGGCTGTGGTGCAACTTTGGATTTTGTTGTATTCATCTGGACCTAATCCACAAACTAGCCACTTCTTGGCCTTAGCATTATTCTCCCATTTCTTCAGATCTTCAGCAGTGCAATCAGCCCTAGTCTTTCGTACATCTAAGCCTTCAACAGTCTTCTTCATTGTAGCTAGAGGTCCATCAGTGACTATGTCCCAGAGTTCATAGTGGTCCTTCATCCTGCTTTTCTACCAAGAGTAGTACGGGCATTGAAAAGTGGTGGCCTTACAGTTGATTGACCTTCCCAGTTCCCAGGTGGTGCACTCATTTTGATATTTTCCAAGGTGTTAGCCTTTTCAAGGATAACCTGCTCTAATACCAATTGATGTTTTAGACGTCAGTACCACACAAGAATATAGGTTAAATGTGTGGTACCCAATTTTTCGAGTGCTGTCTCACAAGAAGAACCTGGTTCTTCTTTGTGTTCCAACTTCTACTGGTGCGGAATAATAAAAGCAGTAAAGTAAAAACACAAGATTTTTACGTGGAAAACACCTGACTCAAAAGGTAAAAAAACCATGACCTACTCCTCAGTAGGATTTGGTCAAACTCTTCACTAAAAACTCTGAGCCAAACGGACTTACAAAATAAACTTTTTTGTAATCCTAGGACAAACTCTAATCCCTTTGTATCGACTAGCCTCTAGCTAATTGTCACGACCCCAAATCTTAATAGGTCGTGATGGAGCCTATCGTGGAACTAGGCTAGCCAACCATCACCTTACTGCGCTTT
>MDKH01067217.1:0-42438 GCA_005239495.1 Nicotiana undulata
TTGGTATCGTTGTTATGTAAAAAAATGAGTGTGAGCAAACATTCGGTGAACCTTAAAGTAACCGGAAGATATCCATATTCTGTCACTCCTCAAGGGGTTGCTTGTTATGCTGAGTTTAACATCGAGGATGATGGATCTTTGAGTGATTTTTTTATGACTCCGGATGAATACCGAAAATTTCTTTTGATAAAAATGTTTGAAATGTACGTCAAGGTTGAAGACGTTCGCAATAATAAGGTTGCGCAAAGAAGGGATATCCCTCAGTCATCGGGTGGTTATTTTGGAGCAGTTTTAACCGAACAGGTTCCGCCTGAAAGAGTTTGGCCTGATCTAAACTTATCTCCGAATGAGGAGCGGGGAAATAATTTCTCTACTACTTTACATGATCCACAAGACGAGGGGTAAACTTCAATTTTCCTTTGTGTTACGCTATTTATTTATGTTGTATTAATTTTGTATTAACACTCATATATTCCACATGAGTATCGGCCAGATATGAATTTCACAAGTTATGAACCAACGCCCAGTTGGAATATGCGTAGTTCTGGTGTGTTGGTTCATGGTGGTCCATCGGGGAGTCATCACCAATAAGATGATGTCCATCATGGGATGTCAACACATTACGATTTGTAAGTGAAGTGATATAACTATATGTAAAGTATTTGTCAATTTGAGTAACTCATTATTTTGTTAGTTGTGCAGTGAAAACGAGCAACTTGAACGTAATGTCATGACTCAATTTCCCGAAGACGACATAGTTAATCCGGATCTGGAAGATGCACAGAGTCAGGAAGAGAACAATGATTATGACAACAATGCCGATAAGCCCGGAGATGACACACCCTTCTCTGATGAGGGTGGTGATGAGGAGGAAGAGAATGTTGGACCTGATTTGACGAGGGAGCATGCTCCACCCCCCGTTAGACCGAGAGTGTACGAGTCCCACATGTCGTTTCATTCAAGGGAGATTCACTTGATCATTTTCCAAGTATGCCAGGTGTGGATGCCCTCAGAAGGGATACTGACGAAACTCGGACAACAATGTGGGATGAGTCTAGACCAACGGTGTTGTCAAAGTGTATGCTTTTTTCTGATAAAGCGCGCCTAAGCAGGGCGGTAAAAATGTACAGCGTAAAAGAGTGACGTGAGATGACGATATGGGAGTCAACTCCATATGTATACAAGGTTGTTTGCCGTAGATAGTTTACGGATTGTAATTGGATGCTGCTTGCGAAGAAGAAGAAAACAAATATGTGGGTTGTGGGTAAATACATTGGCACCCACAATTGTGAAATAGACACATTCAGTGGGAATCACTTCAACTTGGATGTTGACTTAATTTCTCTTGTCTTGATTCCACACATTGAAGCGTCTAAAGGTACAAGAACAAAGAGTGTGTGACATCCGTCCACTGGAATATGGTTGTACCATCACCAAAAGAAAGGCATTTCTTGGGTGCAAACATGCTTTGAAATTGTTTATGGTAATTGGGATAAGTCATTTGCATCTCTACCCAGGTATATGGTCGCGTTGCAACACTTTAACCTCGGGACTGTTGTTGAATGGAAGCTTGAGCGGAGTCCGGGATTACCAGAATATATATTCAGATACGTGTTCTGGGCATTTAAACCAGCAATTGATGGTTTTGTGCATTGCCAACCGGTAATATCCATAAACGACACTCATGTCTATGGAAAGTATGATATTAAGTTGTTAATCGTCGTCGCAGTAGATGCTAATAGAAGTATATTTCCCTTAGCTTTTGCTATTTGTGCCAATGAAAGCCAAAAGACGTGGACACTGTTTATGAACCATTTGAAAGAGCACGTTGTCAAATAGCATTCAGGTATTTGTCTAATATCTGATCGGTATGGTGATATTATAAGTTCTGTAGAGAATTTGCATGCCTGGCAAGAACCGTATGCCTACCACTGTTACTGTGTGAGGCACATGAAGGCCAATTTCCAGAAGGCACATCCCAACAAGGATTTTCATGATTTAATGTGGATGGCTCTAGCAGATCACCAAGAGGATAAATTCAGGAGGCACATAAAATCTATCAGGCAGGAAGACGAGGGAGCATATCGTTAGTTGATGCGACATAAGCCTGAAAGTGAATTTTGCATGCGGATGGTGGCAGAAGATGGGGAATTCTGACTACAAATGTGTCAGAGTCTTTCAACGAGTTATTGAAGTCTCCATGAGGATTGATTGTCACTGCCATGGTACGGATGTCATTCAAGCAGATGACGGAGAGGTTTGTTGAAAGGGCTAGAGCTGCAACGTCATTGATGGAAAGGGTATTGAATTTATGCCATTACCAATAAAAAGCATTGAGAAATACAAGCGGCGAGCACATTGGCATTCATTTTTACAGTATTCCCACGAGCGAAATATTTTTGAAATTCGCACCGCTATCCATCAATATAAGAGGAATAATATACACACCATAAATAAATTCAGAAGGTTATGCTCTTGTGGAAAATGGTCCATCTACCACATGTCGTGTTGACACGCCATCAAGTGCTTTCAACATACAGGTTTAGGGCCAACCAACTACGTTCATAAAGAATATAGTGTTGCTGCATACTTAAACACATATAGTGGGCAGTTGCAGCCAGTGGGTGCTGAGCATTATTGGCCGCCAGAACCTTTTAAAATCGTGTGTAACAAGGAGTTTTTGCGCCAGCGACAAGTGCAAAAACGAACGCGTATACAGAACCAAATGGATATTGGTGATACCGTTTATTTGCGCAAATGTGGCATATGCTCGCAAATAGGACACGACTGTCGTAAATGTCCTTTAGCTGGTTTGGTTGGCGGTGGTAATCCAGCTCCCGGTGGAAGTTCATCTAATATGCCCAACTATCAAGGATACACGTAGTGTTTTGTTTCTGTAATGTGGTTGTAATAAGTGTATGTACTTGTTTATCTTGTAGAATGTATGAAATAAAATTATGTTTCCATTGCTATTAAATCTTATTGATATTTAATATAATCATACAAATAAACAATCTAAAATAAACCAATTTTAAACAGAAAACAATTATGTTGTCGACCTGAAAAGGTGCCCGCCTGCAAAAGCTATTTTCTGGAAAAGTTGTATTGTACCCGAAAGAATCTTTAACACGCAAAGTGTAGCGCGGTTAAATACTACGTTATGTGTGTTGTCTTGTCGACCTGAAAAGTTGTCCGCCTGTAAAAGCTATCTTCTGGAGAAGCTGTATTATACCCGAAAGAATCTTTTACAAGCGAAGCATAACGCGGTTAAATACTACGTTATGTATGTTGTCTTGTCAACCTGAAAAGCTGCCCGCCTACAGAAGCTATCTTTTGGAACCCAAAAGAATCTTTAACACGCGAAGTATATCGCGGTTAAATACTACATTACGTGTGTTGTCTTGCCTATAAATAACTAGCGCATTTCAGTTATTATCTGTGCTTAACCAAAACAAATAGCAAAATTTTCCATAAATTTTTCATTTTCTTGAATTAACAAATGTCTGGACGCAATGACCAACTAAGGTGCTATTGTGGCAAACGCCGCATTATGAAAGAATGTTGGTCCGGTGGTAATGTTAGGCGCAGATACTGGATGTGTCTAAACAGGTTTGGAGGCAATGATGGAAATTATTGCAATTTTGAGGAATGGTATGATGAACCTATTAAGCAGGAATACTAACAAAGAATCTTTGCACTATAATTTGGAATATGAACGATGAATACCAACATCGTGAGTCTGAAATGAAATGAGAAATTGCGGCATTGCAGGAGAAACTAAAAGATGCGAAAGAAGAAAAAAAGTAGGCTAGAAGAGAAATTTATGTGGTTGGAGCAGAAAATGATAGGCGGAAGTGACTAAACAAATACATGTATGTGTTGAGTGTAGCATTTTATCTATATGTTTTCTGTGTCATGTATTTTTATTAGTTGTACTAAATTTAAATTATGTTAAGTTGTTATGTTTGTGTTTGTGTTATAGTATTTAAATAACGAAGAACCAGGGAAATAAAAACATAATGTGCATATAATGTAAACAATAAAAATTGTTGCTATTATTTAATGAATGTCATATGTACAGAAAATACAAAAAAAATCAATGTGTCTCACATCTTGTGTGCTTCAATGCAGCCGTTGTCCTGAGGCGCCCAGCTACGCTATCAGGATCATCCTCATCACATCGCCTATTTATCGTAGGATGCGCTGCAACATGATCGTCAGTAGGTGTGGCAGGCTTGGTAGAAGGGTCGTCTGTCCAGTAGTAACCTACAGAATAATAAGATATTTCAGTATACGAATATATATATTTGTAATGTACGTGTTAAGTCACAAAAATTTAAATTGTCTTACCATGGTCTCGTCGGGCTCCGGAATATAATCATCCGTCGCAGCCAGGTTAGTATCGCACAAAGTGGCCTCCGTGACGGGCGAGTGTGAAGACTTAATTAAAAATATATAAAGATATTTACGGCTAATCAATGAGATAAAAATAAATTTAAGTTTAATAGTAATACAAACATACCTGCGCTTGTAAAAGATCTCCAGCACCCCTCGATGATGAGCCATAACTCAGTCGATGCGCACTATCCACATCTCGTGTCGACTGATCATCAGCAACGGTCGATGGGCCTGGAGGATCAAGAAATGACTGATCCCAGTCCTCTCGCGTAATGCCCGTGCCCGTGATCAACAATGGATCTGACAGGGTCACCTGCGAAGTCCCTGGAGTGAGCTGAAGCTGAAGGTTGAATGCCATTATGCTGCTGTGAGGGTAGTCAGGCTCATGGAGGTCACCCGGCTGATCAACTCCAACATCCTCAACAAGTGCCTCATCGCCCCCTTGCGGGGCACCAACTTCTCGTCGCCCCCCACGACCTCGTGGGGAACGCCTGCCACGTCGACCACTCTTCGGCGCCACTGGTGCCCCACGAATGTACTGCTCTGGCGCCACATAACGAGGCTCGTGTCCTAAGAGCTCATCATCTCAGGCTCGCTGCAATGTCCGGGCAGCCAGATCTGTAACCTGCCGGCGTACTCGTGCAAAATGGCCGCTCCCTCGCCGGTATGCTGCTAGATATGCAATCCCAACTGGTGGAACATATGTAGGCCAATAGCCTGCACAACATGTAAAATATAAATTATGGAACGCTAGGTTAATGTGTGGTATGCCAGACGTGCGGTGGCGATACAAGCTATGGGCGGCCAAACTGGTGAAGTACCCGCTCGGTGGCATGATGCTCCACAATATCAAGGCACATCAATGGGACGGAAGAGCTACACATAAGTCCACCGACCGAGTAATAATCGGGCAAGCCAGCTATTAGCTCGTCGTTGTATGGCCTCCAACTGAACAATTTAGTAACAACAGAAAACATGAGTATACGCAACACATATGAAGCCAGGCCAACTAAAATTAGGTATACATTTACCTGTGTTCTCTCCAGCAAATCCAACAAATCCCTGCACAAGGGGAGATTATGTCGAGCCTCATACTCTCCTCCATATCCCCGCCTATCAACCCACCTCCTAGCTAGAGGGAGAAACGAAGGTGGTGCACCCGGAGCTAATGGTGGTAGTGGTGGCTGCAACTGCAGGAACCGCTCCCAGGCCCAAACCTAACATACAAAGTGGACGTAAAATAAAATGGAACAGTATCCAACTTTTGATTGTTTTGATTTTCACTTCACCTTCTCTTTTACTTTCTTATTAAATGCGGGAAATAGCTCTAACCTCATCATATTTATTTCCGGTGCTCCAACCCCTCTTCATAGATTTGATTTTTTAGTCCATTACAAATACTTCTATTTTATTTTAGTTATGTTATCTTTGCGGGTAAAAAATGGACACTACCATTGTTGTTGAACCGAATGTCTCACTTGGCGACTCCAGACTTGAGTCCCCGGACCACAACCACTCAACGAGATTCGAAATGTCAAGGCTCGAAGGCCTTTGGGACATGGAACAATACTTCAAGGTTGTTCGTGTCCCTTTTGACGGCCAAGGCACAATGTCAACAATCTATCTTGTTGGGGATGCAAAGAATATTTTATCATGCACCTGTCGTTTGACCCGTTGGTCCTTAACATGTCTTGCGCAAAGCGACCCACTTAGAAAAAGCTCTCCTTTATGTTAGGGGAACACCAAAATGCAACTTCAATCGAATGCGGGTATGAAATCCCACCGCTGAGATGTCTAGCGAATTCCTGGGCCTTGACGAATGGCCGGCCACCTTTTACGTTAGAAGAGCAAAAGGCCTTTTTTTAAAAAGAACCACCTTATCGGTGTGCGGTTAGGTTTGACCCCGACCTATATATATCACAAAAGAAGAAGAGAACATGGAAGAGGACATAAACCTTTGCTTCCAATACAAAGTGATGGTAGAATGAAAATTTTCTACTGGATAGTTGTGTACCAACAGGAAACTTGCTGAGGAGAACTCAGAATTCAGACCCAACTACCGTAAGAACATAATGGAAGGCAATATTCTGTGTGCAAACATGAAAGCTCTATCAAATAAAAAGATTCTAGCTTATTTTAATTTAGAGGAATGATTCCATCGTCTGAGAACCGCAACAACTAATGTTTTTTCATCCCCAAAATAGAGGAATTGAAGTATTACTGTTTTTCAAGGTATAGAGATACACTAAACAACCCTTTTTGCTTTTCTAAAGTTGCTAGGGTGTAACTGTTTTTCGCCAGCCAATCAAAAAGGAAATCAGAAAATGATGACAACTTAACACAAAATCATGTTATCAACCCTTAAACATTAGTAAAATCACCAAATATGCACCACTTTCCCCAAAGGGTCAAAATTTAACTTACTTCAGTCACATGATAAGCAATGCCTTCTGCCAACTAACTCAAACTTATGCATTTCACAAAAAAGAAAGAAAGATCTCCAAACTCCAGTCCAGTCTCTAACAACACTCTCCCCTTTTTTACATCTTGGAAAGTGACCATTACAACAGCTTAGTACTTACCTAAGTAGTCAAGAATCAATAGGAACCAAAACCTAAAACGTGGAAAAACAAATTTAAAAGAAAGGAAAAAAGCAAGCAATAAGGAGGCTTCTCAATGTAGTTATCCCGTCAACTTTTGTTTATCAGCTTAGAAAACCAACTTCCTACACAGGGCTGTTAAGAGGGTCGTTTTGCAGCCGAACTCGGCAAGGTCTTGGATCGTTTCGACTATCAAATCCTTGAATATCTGCCTTTCCATGTCCAAGACTGCCTCAGACATCTCCACCGGACAGTCTCCCCAACCACTGACAGTGTCTTGAGCCAGGTCTTTCTTGAGAACTTCACAAATGATCTCGACCAAGTTGTTACCATTTTCACGTTCTTGTATTCTTTGGAACTCGGTCCAAACATTCTCCACTGATGGCTTTGCGATAGATGAACCTGACCAGGAGAAAGCTTTCCAAGGGGGAAGTTGCCTGTTTCTATAAAGAATTTCAGTGATAGTGTCAAAGATCAGCTTTCTTTCGAGTATGGAGACTTTGGAGGTGTCCTTTCCTTTGAGATATTGCTGCTTCTCCAATAATAAAAATATATCAGATTCCTCAGGCAGATATTGGGAAGCTCTAAGGATGTCTGAAATGTAACTAAGATGAGAGTCATCCGTTGAATCGTCATTCTTTGATCGGACAGGTGAAAGTGCCGAGATCCATATTTCTTCCTCCGATTCCCCTGAAACATCTGATTTAGTTTTTAAGTAACATTAGCAAAAACCCAAGAAGAAACATGGCAAGCTTGTCTTATATATTTAACTTGCCATGAATCACCAGTAGTGCTCAATAAATAACTTCCATATGCAGAGCAGGTATCCTAACCATTCTTAATCTCAATATTATGGTAATGCGTGTTACTTTTATCAACTTGGTAATTTCCTCCCGATGCTGCATTTTGCTCTTTTGTGGAAATACATGTTTAAACTAATGTAAAAATGTATTTGAGGAAAGATTTAAAATGAATAATCGGATGACTGTTTAGAAGACAAGAACCAGAGGGGGCAGGGTTATGTTATGTAAAACAAGATTTGAAGAAAACATAACTGTTTACCTTTGAAATCGATGTTCCTTTTCATGATAGGTGAAGGGGAAGGTGAGTCGTCCCTGTAGAACGACGAGTCAAGAACTGACACCGGACTCGGTTGTGATTCAGGGGCATTCATCTCTGCTATGCTATTAAGCAGCTTATCGCACCTTTCCAAAAGGCTCCTTCCTTCATTGTAATCCTCCAAATTTGATCTCTATAATGCCATTTCAAGAAACAAGTAAAATCAAGTCATGAGTGATTACTGCTTTTTCTCTTAAGATTAATTCAGTTACTTGATTTGTTACTATACCTCCGCATCAGTTTGAAAAGATGAGCTAACAGTACTTTCAGAAACGGAAGATGACTCATCCTCAGCAACAAAGGTTGTGATCTTCTCTTTCTGCTTACTTTCTGTCATTTCTCTCTTGTTTCTAGGTGATCCCTTTGTGACATTTTGCTCCAAACTGGTTCTCCTCGAGCTAAGCTTTGGTGATTGTACTGGAGAGACTCTTCGATTCTCAATTGGCTCTCCTGCTCTTCTACGAGTCTCTACATTCAAGTTCTTTGGTTTAGCCACAGAGTTAGAAAGCCTCACACTGTTTTCTCTTTGAGTTGGCGAGCCGGAATCTCTAGCTCTTAGTGGACTTCGAGCATTTCGTTCAGAAGTAGGTCGTTCCCGATATGGGCTCACCGATGGAAGACTTTCACTGGAGAGATTGGGTCTCCGACCAATGACATTTCGGTTTCTCATATTTGACGGGGTGGTACCATTTGCCATTCTTCTCTGGCTTGGTGAAACTGATCTTGAAGGCCTCATAAGGACTATTGGGGACTCGTCAGATGAGTAAGTTGGGTCGTATACAAAATTCCGGTGGCCAATCTGCTCCGATGGTCTTTTGGTATGTAGGAGCCCTTTGAGTTGCAAAGCCTCAAGGATTTGCTTCAACGTCTCAAGATCTTTAGAAGGCTCGTCAATTCCTCTCATCTTTAATCTCTTATCTATCTCACCATAGAGTGAGACTGTCTGCTTTGGCTCTGGAAAAATGTCTGCTGTATCAAAGAAACATTTCCTGTGTTGAGGTGACTTCCACGGCGATGAACTTAAACTTCTGTTCGAAGCCTTTGGTCTTTCAATCTTCTCGTTCTTCAGAGGATATCCCATCCGGTCCATAGGTCTGGCATTTGACATTGAGCTTCTACGTTCACTCGCTGCATTGTCTTTCATTGCATTGTTTGATATGTTAGATCGAGGATGGTTTAGCTCTTTCAAATCCACATGGTTTCCGTCCACAAAACGGCCATTAAACAAGTCTCTTGAGACTCTGGATTCTGATGCAGATCTTCGCAGCTCTGCTTGCGGCAGAGCCTCTGGGCTTGATTGGGGTAATGGTTCAAGTCCCATTAGCCGAGCAATGACACTCGGGCAAGGACGCTGATTGTCATCACCATCAGCTCCGTCCTCTGTGTTCTCACCTCTGTTTGCTGATAGAGTTGAAGACTTTGTTCGTAGCTCCCTCGGCCGAAGACTTCCTTTAGCATCAACAACAGCTCTGCTGTCCAGAGAGAGCCTCGGAGCTTCTTTGCAAAACTTCCACGAAGACCTCGTCCCATCTTTCACTTCAAATATAGGAAGAGGGAGTGGTGATTTTGGCGGTGTCTCTACGGGGACAGAAACAGCTGGCTCAACCAAGCTGACCTCTGCTGTCGGCTGCTTGGATCGGTCTGGACTTGGCGTTTCTCCAGGTCTAGCAGGATGTGGTTTCCCGAGCTCCTTTGAAACTGCTGGTGATGTAACAAATTTATCGGGTTCTGACACATCATCAACAACCTGAAAATTCAAAGAAACACCCTCTAATCATCCACCATTATAAGCAATGGCGACATCCAAACACAAAATTGAATAATCTAAGAAATTTCTACCGTGAAATGTGGCAAGCGTTTGGTTGCATACAGTCTCTTCCCAGCTAAAATGTGATTACGGTCAAAGATCTGAAGAAATCCGGCCATACAACCCATTCTCCTATCATCCACACCATCCATATTGCGCGCACAAGAAAAATGCTTGGATCTACAACTTTATTTATAATAGCTCCTGTTGAACAATAATGGTCAGTCCATGTGCAAATCAATTAATTTACGAGAAACAGCTTTAGTTAAATAACCAATAATTATCAGTAATTTGAGTTAGCTCACAGATCATAGGACTAAAGAAACAATGTTTCCAGATGGTCTCTTTTTCTCAAATCAATGGCATTGAACTTTATTTATCTTAATACTGCTCAAGAATCAGAACAAAGAGCAAAGAGAAGAAGAGCATTTTTCTTTTAGATTCTTCTTGTAGGATGTATTACCCATTCATCTATCTGAGTATGAACAGTCATTCAGTTCAACTCGATGTACTATACACACACACATACACACCGGATTAAAAAAAAGTGCAGTTTGGTACACTAAGCTCCCACTATGCGCGGGGTCGGGGGAAAGGCCAGACCACAAGGGTCTATTGTACGCAGCCTGCAAGAGACTGTTTCCACGGTTCGACTCTCCTGGTCACATGGCAACAACTTTACTAGCTACGCCGAGGCTCCCCTTCTAGAAAGGCAGCCCGGTGCACTAAGCTCCCGCTACGTGCGGGGTCAGAGGAAGGTTCAAAAGAAAGTTGCAAATGCAGCTAAAACTTGATGGGATCTGCAATTTAGTGAAAACCCAAAGAAGAAAATGTCAAACCAATTAGCTTTCCAGATTTGTGTTTGCTCTTCTAAATGATAGCAAGAACCAAAACTCTAGCAAACACTTGATTAAAAAAAAAAACTCTGATGATTTCCCAACTTCAAGAACATATTCATTTTCAAGATTTTATAAATGCACAATGCCATTCAATAGAAGCAATGAACACATTCTCACATTTCTTAAAAAGGAAAAAAGAAAAGAGATCCTTTAATTGGTTTTGCGTCTCCTTCAATTTGGAAACTCATTCAAGGAAGTAACTGTATAATGCAAAATACACACATTTATAGAAACCCAATGAGTTAAAAATCACATCTTTACAGAAATTTCACCACATTGTGTTGTGTATTATTTTTCACAAATCCAATCACAAAATGGAGATGAATGCCAACAAAACAAAAAAAAATGTAGAAGAAGAAAATCATGCTGACGTCACTTAAAAAAAAAAGGGTCAGTGAAAATCACACATTTACATTTTACACAAACCCAATGAGGTAAAAATCATACCTTTAGCAGAAATTTTTGCACATTTTCTTGTAATAATTTTTTTTTTAGCAAATTCATTCACAAAATGGAGATTAAAGTTGAAAAAAATAATGAAGAATCCAATATTGAAAAGAAGAAGAAAACACATTTACACAAACCCAATGAGGTAAAAATCACACCTTTACATAAATTTTTAGCTAATTTTCTTGTGAACTTTTTGACCAATTCAATCACAAAATAGAGATTAATGGCCCAAAAAGAAAGGAACCCAATAGGGAAAAGAGTAAGAAAATCATGCCTGGAGCTTGAACACAAAGAGTTATACAGATCTGACGCTGAAATTGCTGTGTAAAGACACTAGACTAATCAAGAAAAGAAAGTGGCCATTCATGGTTATAATGAATATATAAATTTGGCTATTTTCTTGCAAAGAAAAAGGTTATTTTTGCAAATGTGAGCTTTAGCTATGGAAGTTGTAATTTCATTCCCACCGAACCATTGAGGAAGAAAACAAGGAGTAAAAGGGGCGAGAGAGGAGGCGTGGGGTGGGGGGAATAAAGGGGGAGAGGAGAGAGAATAGAAAAGTGTGTGTGTGGGGGGAGTGAGTGATATAGTGTGTATTAGTTAGAGATCAGCTCAGAAAACCAGGTGGGGCTGGGGTTGGGGTTGGGGTAGGGGGTGTTGCGGGGGGGGTATCATTGTTTTCTGTTACCAACTTTGAAGAACTTAGACCGTCAAACAGCAATTAAGAATTAATTATAGAAGAAAAAGAAGTAAAATGAAATAACAAATTCCAAAAAATAAAAATAAAAAGTCTTCTTTTTTTTCATATGCATCTGAGATTTGCCTTGTCATGTAGAGCTCATTAAAATTTTAAAGGAAATTCAAAGACTTAAATTTGGAACCTTTTGTTTAGTTAAAGACGGAGTGATCACATTCATCTATAACATAAGCGATTTGAAGGTAATGGGTTCGGGATTTTATTCCTCCTAAAATTGGGTTTAAATTAATAATTTATACAAATTTAAATAATTTTTAAAAATAAATATAGAGTTTAGATCAAAGTTACTGAGTTCAGCGTAACCCGCATACGAAGCTCTAGCTTCGCCGCTGATCTATAATCAATACTATGAAGAAGTATTGTTGGATAAATGTAATTCATGCAACATTACCTAAAAGTGTCGAGTAGAATATTCAAAATTTGCTAACTCGATTAATTTCAATTTGTATGTCACATAGAGCTCACTAAAGAAAAAGCATTTTCTGCTAGAAATTTCTCTATTTCTAAAGTTTTAACTTGAAACATGTAATTCAAGGTGCATAAATTATGTTCATCCGATGACACTCTTTGGTGGTTTGGCACAAAATATAATCACAAGTCACAACTACCAAAAATTATTGATTTATAAATAAAATTCTTCATTTTTTATATGAGGTTTCGAATTAATCGACTAGTATTTTACGAATATATATATATATATATATATATAAAAGCAAAAAGAAAGAAAAAAACAAATATAGTCTTTTTAAATGAAAAGATATATTGAGGAACAGACTTTTATATTCTATCCACTTTCATTCTCTCGAATAAATATTCTCTTTTTCTTTTTGTTTTCCAACTTTTCACATACAGCACCATGTGATTGTGGCATCAAAACAACCTAATCGAGAGCAGATGCATTGAGGGTTGAGGACCCTTAAAAAAAAAGGTATAGATTCCTAATATACTTAACACTACCTCTATATTTTAGCATGTTACTGTTGGTAACTTATTTTGTTTTTCTATTATTAATTTTAATTTTTATGAATAATTATAAGTAATAATTATTTAGGTGATAATGATAGGGCAAGCCGGTGCATAGTGTATTCTGCGTTCACGCAGGGTTCAGAGAAGGATCGGACTCTAAGGGGTGTAAGTGTAACATAGATAATTTACCCTAATTAAATATTTGTGGATGCTTGCACGACTCGAATCCGTACGTGAATAATAATATAAAAAATGTATATGATGGTTGGTTAGTATATTGTACATATGCAGTATATGTATACACTGCATCACATATGAACTGATATATTAATGGCTCTTTTACAGAAAGGATATTATGTGAATCACGAGGGTTGAGAAATAAATTTATTGTACAGAAATAAAGTCAAGCTAAGGCACAGGTTATAGTTTTCCTTTGTTTCTTATACTAGTAGTATATATTTAATGTAAATACGTCTTTTTACAAATATATTTAATTTATTACTTCCATCTTTTTGTTCAGATTAACGTACATTTAAATTTTTCCTTGTTTTTTCTAGAGAAGTATGGAAGATATGAAACAACATGTGAGTTAAGAATAATACTAAATAAAGCATATTAGTAATAATGGGTATTGTATACTAGAATTACTTCTTATCGTTCGTTTGATTTGGTATATTAAAAATAACATGCATTGCATAATATTAAAAATAATTATTTGTTTACAGAAATACCTTCTGAAAAACGTTGAAAATGAATTAGAATTTTTTTTGAAAATGCAATTCTATCTTTTTATATGCTTATCCATATATTAAAGATCATGGTATTGCCAGAGGCGGATGCACTGTGATAGTTATGAGTTCAATTGAATCCATAACTTTCGACGCTGAGTAGAAATTTATGTGTAAAAATTCATTAAATTTACAAAAATAATAGATTTGAACCCATAATTTTAAAAATATAATGGTTCAATGTTTAAAATCTTAAAAGTTGAACCCATAGAGTTCAAATCCAGGATCTGCCTTTGATATTGCTAATCCCATGGTTTGTTTGTATAAAATAAAACTTAATAAGGTGTATAATTAATACAAGTATTAATTATACGTATATTAAAAATACTAGCAAACAAGAAATTAATATTACCAAAGCTAATACATATATTATTTTTTCTAATATAACCCCTACCAAATAACTCCTGAAAACAAGTTATCCCAAAATTAATTATCCCTGTGATTAATTATACATTAATTTAATCTCGGAATTTATTATTTCATCCCTCGTACCAAACGAGCTACTTTTTTCTGATGAATAAACCAAAAAAATATTTGTATTAAATAAACTTATGTATATATCTTGGCAATGGATTAAAAATGACAAGAGAAATTACCCGGCTATCCACTATAATGATTTATGCTTTTTTCAAACTATAAGTGGATTTCCATTATGGTCAAATATCTATAAATTAATTTTGCATCCATATGGACCCCCATTTGTCCCACCTAAAATGAAAGATACTAAAAACTATACATAGGTCACTTTCTTTTGCATGTAGTTGAACTTTTATATTCCTGTGCTTTCTTTTTTTAGATTTATATTTTTTATTCAACTCAATCTTTTTGTTCAGGAATAAATAAGAGAGTAGACATAATTTCCTCTCTGCTATATTCATATGTTTTATATAATATACCATAAGGGTCTATTGTATGCAGTCTTACTCTTTATTTCTGCAAGATGCTATTTTCACGACTCGAACCCGTGATCTCGTGATCACATGACAGCGACTTTACCAGTTACACCAAGACTCCCCTTCGAAATTATTGAACAACATCTGAGTAAAAAGCAAATTAATTAGAAAAAGATTCTGTCTTTTGTCTGCTGTTTTGCTTTATCTTACGATGGCTAGCGCATTTTGTGCATATTGTATATTCTATATCTAAATATAGTCCTTTTTAAACGATTAATGGAAAAATATATTATAAAGAATACACATTTTAAGATATGGATATAGTGATTCAATAAATTAAAGCCCATCGATTTTCCAAAAGCTTAGTTAACTAGTTGACAGTGATTGCGTGATTTTGACGAAATAACCCGAATTTAATGTGCCTTTTGGTTACGATATTACTACTACGTACCTTGCAACAATATTTTTGGGTTTCTAAATAAGCAAATAAAATAAAGAAAATGTTTGCAATATTTTTGTGAATTTTCTTGATATTTGTCTCCGTTGAGATTGAGTATTGATTGTCCCAAGTAACGGTAAAGTTACTTTTTAAAGCAAGAAAATGATTAGATTAACATGGTTTTCTCATAACTTTGCTTGTCAAATCAACAAATGCATGCTACTACAATTATATCATAAATTCATAACGGTGTAATCTTGGTCTTAACAATTTCCGTGCATCTCAAGAATTCCTTTTTGTGAAATACATGAAGGAAAATTACAATTGTAGTTTGCTCTAGGCCACACATAATAGCAATGAGAAACATTTGCAAATATTATCACAATTTCGTCTAACTTTAACCTTAAAAGTTAATTCATAAGGCGAAGATTGCGGTCGGACGTTGCATGTCTTCCTTTCTTGTCCCAACTTAACTCAACTACAAGTGACATTGGCTCAAAAACAGGAAAGGTTGTCTCTGCTACTGATAGTAGTCTACATTATGCAATGTTTACTGAATCGTTTATCATCAGAAAACTCAGCCTAAGATGCCTCAATTGAATCGTTTGGCAGAGAACTCTAGTTGAGAGAGCTAGATGCTTGCTTTCATAGGCTAAACTTCAAAATTTCTTTTGGGCGGAAGCATTTAATACTATTGTTTATGTTATTAATTTGTCTCATGTTATTGCTTTGGATGGTGATATCCAGAGATAGTTTGACTTGCCAAAGATATTTTTTATGATCACTTTAGAGTTTTTGGGTGTAAAACTTGTGTGCATGTTCCAAAAGATGAGAGATTGAAGCTGAATGTTAGAACTAAACATTGTATCTTCATCGGTTATGGTCAAGATAACTTTGGGTATCATTTATATGATTTAGTTTATAAGAAACTTATTAGAAGTCATAATGCAGAGTTCTTTGAAAGCCACGCTATTGTAGATATTGATAAAATTGAAAAGACAGATTTTCAAAGTAACGAGAGCATAATTGATAGAGATTCAATTATTATTACTAATGCACTTATTGTACTTATAGAAACCCAAGATAATAATAAAGATGTTGATCAAGATCAAAATAATCATCAGGGTGCAGTACCTATGGATACTTAAGTTGATCATATTGTGGTTGATTAGCTACCAATTTCTGTTCAAGTAACTATTTCGAAGTTCCTGAACTCTTTCTTAGAAGATCTACTAGCCATAGGTAAAAATTCACACATTATTCTCCTCATTAGTATGTACTTTTTACGGACATAGAAAAACCTATACTTTTTGCTGACATGGGAGAATCTGAAAGTTATAATAAAGCTATCCAAGATACTCACAAAAATCAGTAGGTAGAAGTCATGAAAGATAAAATAAAGTCACTCCATGAATATCACACATATGAGTTAGTAAACTTGCTGAAAGGTAAGAGAGCATTATCGAACGAATGAATTTTTAGACTAAAACATGATCAACATGCCTCTACGCCTAGGTAGAAGGTAACTTTAGTGGTTAAAGGCTTTGAGATGAAGTCACTCCATTTATTTATGCTCAAATTCCTATTGTTGCTTCATATTTGGTACTTATTGTGTAGCTAATTTGAAAAACTTTTATAATCATTTTATTATTATAGCGGGGCTCTTTAAATCTTTGTGATCCCGTGATACTTTTAATTTATATAGCTTTTCACTTTAAAATTCGGTATTATATGTCTTCTTTATTTAAATGCCTTTTTCGACATAACAGTCCAGATCACCTCCCTGTTTCTCTTACGTGCAATTAGGGGTCACAATATACTCCCATAACTTGAGATGTTAAGCTTCTTAATATTTTGATTCGTCTCAGTTTTTCTGAGGCAAGAAAGTTTTTAATACCCAATATGTCTTTTAAGAACTCGAGACCATAAACTAAAATTATTTGTGATGGTTCAATTTTCATTAAATTCCTTTTCGCCAAATAAAGGGAAAAGTAGATCAAGGCTGTAAAATCTAGGCTCATCTTTGTTATTGATTCCGAATAATATATTCTAGTTCTTGGCTAGTAAAGTAAATCTTTTGGAAGATTGTGGGTTAACTAGCACACAATTACACACAAAAAAAAAAAAGCGAAAAATCAACACAAGGATTTAACGAGGTTCGGCTAAGACTAATCCTCGGGGCAGAAGCAGAGAGAGTTTTTCACTATGAATGAGAAGAAAAGCAAAATAAATCTATAGAATCCCCAAATACAATCCTTATATATAGATCCCAAATAGTTTCAAACCTATAAGAGAAAGGTTTTCCAATTTGACAAAGACAATAGGTTTTCCTTTCCCAAATCTATTAGGACAATGGGTTTTTCTAAACCTATGGGGTTTATGAGTTTCCTAAAAAGACAAGGAAATAATTCAAGCCACAAAATAACAAATATTTCCCTTGGCTTGAATTCTCTTCATCTACAGAAACAACATCTCTCTACCTTGCCCTCGGCCCTCGTGAGGGCTCTATTGAAAACTACACACACCAATCAAATCTAGGCAATACCTAAACTTGTTGGTCGGAAATTCCTTGGTCATCATATCAGCTGGATTATTGTCACGACCCGAAATCCCACCGCCGGGATCGTGATGGCGTCTAACGTTAAACCCGCTAGACAAGCCAATGTTTCGGTTAATATAACTTATTTCTTTATTATTTAAGCAGTTAAAAGTGAAATACAATGACAAGTAGAGATAAAGTGCGGAAGAAACAAAATATATCAACTTAAGTGCTTAATTTATCAAAAATCCGTAATACAACTCCCAGAAAGCGGTACCACAATTTCACCAACTATCTAAGAATACTAAAAATAATGGTCTGAATAAACAAGTACTACTGTCTCTGAAATACAAAGAAAAAACAGAATAAAGAATGAGATAGGAGGTGACACCAAGGCCTGCAGACGCCTGCAGGACTACCTCAGTGTCTCTTGGTGGACTGAAGGAAGCCTCCTCAATTAGTGTCCACTGGGTCCGGTACCGTAATCTGCACAACATAAAGAAGTGCAGGTGTAACATCAGTACAACCGACCCCATATACTGAGTAAGTGTCGAGCCTAACCCCGTCGAAGTAGTGACAAGGCTAGGACACGACAAATAATATCACTTGTGCAGTTTAACAAAATATAACAGGAAATAACAACAGGAAGTAAGCAGTTAAGTACAATAATGGGGGAAACATACTGGGGAAAGGGGTAGCAATTACTGAAATGACGGAACGAGGCAACAATGTAAATATCAAAATAATAACGAGAATTAACAACACGAAATGAACAAGTGAAAAGAAACAGCATGGCATGTCCCCTCGTGCTAAAGTATCACAACACGACACGGAATGTCCCCTCGTGCATAAAAATATCACAATCACGACACGGAATGTCCCCTTGTGCATAAATATCATTACACGGCACAGAATGTCCCCTCGTGCATAAATAAACATAAACATGGTATTGAATGTCCCCTCGTACGTAAATATCATAAACATGGCACGGAATGTCCCCTCGTGCATAAACAGCATAAACATGGTACGGAATGTCCCCTCGTACGTAAATATCATAAACATGGCACGGAATGTCCCCTCGTGCATAAACAACATAAACATGGCACGGAATGTCCCCTCGTGCATAATTAACAAAAACAACAGTTTGGTAAGAAAATCAACAATAAGAAACTATAAATGCAAAGAAATAATCAATAGTAATAATACTGTCCCGGCAAGGGACACATCTATAACCAATCCTACACAAGTGTATAATTTAACAAAATATCTCTCAACCGCTCAAGTACTCAACAGGGTTCACATCCAAGAATTTCCCTCAAACGAATAACTGCCAAATCAATATTAAATCCATAACATAATAAACCTCAATGAAAATCACATAATTGTTCATATTCGACTCACGGGAATGCTTGAACACAACATATATGTAATCGTCACCTCACCTATACATTGGACATGGAATAAACACATAACAAATAAGACTCAACACATATTCCCTTAAGCTAAGGTTGGGCCAAACACTTACCTCGATGCCACGAACACAATTCAAGCCTCAACTACCGCTTTACCTCTTGATTCCACCACCAACTCGCTCGTATCTAGCCACAAGTTACTTAATTATGTCAATAAATGCTAAATGAATCAATTCTAATGCATGAAAATGAGTTTTCTAAAGTTTTCCCCAAAAAGTCAAAAATCGACCCCGGACCCGCTCGGTACAAACCCGAAATTTGGACCAAAACCCGATTACACATTCACCCCCCAAGCCCGAATATATAAATGATTTTGGAATCAGACCCCAATTTGAGGTCTAAATCCCCAAATTTCAATATTCTTAGGTTTTCCCCCAAAATTCCCAATTTCACCATGAAAACCCTAGATTCTAGGATGAAATCTTGTAAAACGAAGTTAATGAGTAAAGAAAATGAGTTAGAAATCACTTACTAATGTTTTGAAGAAGAAAGAATGTTTGGAAAATCGCCTCTTATGTTTTTAGGGTTTTGAAAAATGAAAAATAACTGAAAATCCCGTTTAAATATACCCCCCTCAGGCCCCCACCGCGGACTGCACAAAGACGACCGCGGCTGCGAAGGCCCTTCCGCGGACCGCGCAAAGACGACCGTGGCCGTGAAGGTCCTTCTGTGGACCGCACAAAGACGACCACGGACCGCACTGGCGGGTTCAGAGATCTGCACTTCTCTGAACCTGCAACAACCCTGTTTTAAGCCTAAAAATATCCCGGGACCTACCCGTAACCCGAGCCCTTGGAACTCCAAATCAAATGTTCACACAAACTCGAAAACATCCTACGGACTTATTCGTGTAATCAAATCACCAAAATAACATCATAAACATCGAATTAAACCTCAAAATCAATGAAATGTCTCAAAACTTCTTTAAACATCAATCTTTTTGCGTTTCAGGTCCGAATCACGCTAAATGGATTCCATTTCTTACCAAACTTTACAGACAACACATATAAATCATATCAAACCTGTACCGGGCTCCGGAACCATAATACGTGCCCGATACCACAAGTTTCACATAACATTTCACTTTCAAAAATCTTTATATTTTTCAGAAAATAATTTCTTTTAAAAATTCATTTCTCGGGCTTGGGACCTCAGAATTCGATTCCGGTCCTACGCCTAAGTCCCATATTTTCCTACGGACCTTCTGGGACCTGTCAAATCACGGGTCTGGGTCCGTTTACCAAAAATATTGACCAAAGTCAACTATATAAAAATTTCTAATACAAAATTGTCATTTTATCAGTTTTCACATAACGGCATCCCGGCTACACGCCCGGGTTGCGCACGTAAATTGAGGTGAGATAGAAGGAGGCTTTCATGGCCTCGAAACACAGATTTAGCTAAAAATACACGAGATGACCCTTTTGGGTCATCACAATTATCATCGTAGACACTTTCACCACATCAACAACCTCTTTTGATATAATGTCTCGAATAAAGTGATGTCTGACTTTAATATGCTTAGTCCACTCATGAAATATCTTTTTCTTAGTAAGCTGAATGACACTCTGACTATCACAAAACACTGGTGTCTTCTTCTGAGCTAGTCCAAGATCACTTACCAACCCTTGTAGCCAAATAGCCTCTTTCACTGCGTCCGTAATTGCCATATACTCAGCTTGTGTGGTAGATAAGCAACAACAGACTGCAAAGTCGCTTTCCAACTGATGACAATATCAGAAAGAGTAAAAACATAACCTGTCATAGATCTTCTATTATCTAGGTCCCCTGCATAATCTGAATCGGCATAGCCAATTAAGGATTCACTCAACTTGTCTTTGTTAAAATCCAAGCCTACATCTGCAGTACCCTTAAAGTATCTCAATCCACTTCACGGCCTGCCAATGTTCTTTACCAGGACACATATGTTTCTACTCACAACACTAACGACATTTGAAATGTCAAGGCGAGTGCAAACCATAACATACATAATTCTACCTACAACACTTGAATATGGAACACTAGACATCTTCTCCATCTCCTTGTCTGTTTTTCGTGACATGTCTACAGACAACTTGAAATGGGAAGCAAAAAGAAACAAACACAAATTTAGCTCCTGTCATATTAAATCTCTTGAGGACCTTCTCAATATAGGACCATTGAGACAACATCATTTTTCCAACCCGTCTATCTCGAGTAATCTCCATCCCCAATATCTTCTTTGCAGCACCCAAATCCTTCATCTCAAACTCCTCACCTAGCTTCTTTTTCAATCGGATAATATGTAATATGATTTTAGCTGCAATAAGCATGTTATCCACGTATAACAATAAATATACACGAGATCTTCAAGCTTTTTGTAATACACGCAACTATCATATGCACTTCGAGAAAATGCATTTTGAATCATAAATGTATCAAATCTTTTTATACCACTACCTAGGAGAGTGTTTCAGACCATATAAAGATTTCTTAAGTAAGCAAACATGATTTTTCTTATCCTGAGTAATGAATCCCTCAGGTTGACTTATACAAATCTGCTCATCCAACTCACCATGCAAGAATGCAGTTTTCAGGTCTAACTACTCTAGCTTTATTCATGAAGATCCACCAAATCCAGTAAAACCTTGATAGAGCTATGCTTTACCACTGGAGAGAACACTTCATTGTAATTTATCCCCTCCCTCTGTATAAAATATTTAGCTACTAATCTTGCCTTGTACCTTGATGCTTCAACCCATGGATTACCCTCTTTTCTTTTGAAAAGCCATTTGCATCCTAGTACCTTCTGTACCTTTGGAAATGAAACAAGCTTCCATGTTTGATTCTTAGGAAGAGACTCAATATCTTCACCCATAGCACCAATCCACTGATCTGCTTCTGGATTAGAAATAGTGTCTTTATAGCTACTAGGCTGAAACACATCAATGGTCTCTGCAACTAACAAAGCAAACTCCATAAAATTTGCATATCCAGAAAAATTACCATCAACTACGTTTGCAAACCTTTGTCGTGGGTTGATCACTCTCTCCTCTCTGCCTATTGCAATGCTATATGGTTATTGTTGCGCAAGTGCATCAACGTTATCATCTTGATCAATATTTTGCACCCCCTCCACTTCCTCAAAACTATTGTGCTGAGCTAGTAGAGATTCAATTTCTAGCTCTATGTGGTCACTGATGCCACAATATGTTTCTGCTATTGCCTTCTCTTTTTAACTCTCCAGTGAGGCAGATTCATTGAATGTTACATCCCTAATGATAATTAGCCCAGAGTCTTCTGATTTGTGCACCACAACCTATAACCTTTCATTTCAGATGCATACCCTAGAAATATGCACTTCGTTGCCCTCGTATCAAGTATTCCATCCCTCACATGAGCATAAGCAGGACAACCAAATATCCTTGAATTTGAATAATCAGCAGGCGAACCGGACAATATCTCAAAAGGAGTTTTGAACTCAATAGTTGTGGATAAAGATCTGTTGACCAAATAACAAGTTGTATTGATTGCTGCAACCCAAAGATCCTTGCTAACACATGTTTGTGAAATCATGTTTCGTGCCCTATCACAAAGCATTTTATTCATACGTTCTGCAACACCATTTTGTTGTGGTGTTTTGACACAAGTGTGGTGCCTCTCTTCTGCAGAAATTATCGAACTCAGAATTACAAAATTTCAACCCATTGTCAGTTCGAAGACGCTTAACTTTTCTTTCTATCTGCCTCTCAACCATTGTCTTCCATTTAACAAATGTCGAAAATGACTCATCTTTTATTTTAAGAAAATACACTCATACCATCCTTGAATAATCACCAATCATGGTCATAAAATATCTGGCACCACTCTTGGAGGGAACTCTGTTTGGACCCCACATTCTGAATATATATAATCTAACTTGTCTTTGTTCTTGTGCTCAGACTTCTTGTTGAATTGTAACCTTGTTTGTTTACCAAACATACAATATTTACAAAAATCAAAACTTGATTTTTGTACCCATTCAGCAAATTCTGCTTACTCAACAAAGACAATCCCTTATCACTTATATGACCAAGTCGCAAGTGCGATAACTGAGACTAGGGGTGTTCAAACCGAGCTGGAAAATCGCACCAAACCGAAAAACCAAACCAAACCGATTAAAAAACCCGACTAGGTTTCGTTTGACTTGGTTTGGTATTGAGTAAAAAAAATTCGAACAAAACCGACATATAAATATATAATTTATATATATATTTTTAAGACTTTATATTGAATTTTATTTAAAAAATATTGAAATATTTGGGATCCTCTCACGTGTTAACCTAGAAAGCATACATTAACGAAAATTATTGTTAGACGACTAAGAAAATAACTATAATGTATTACTAAATAAATTCTCCCATTAGAATATTTTAATAGGTCATATGTTTGTCAATTTTTTCAATATTACTAAACATATATTCACTTATCAAAACTTTATATATAACTTTAACAAAGTAAGATTGAAATAATATTCATGTAACGAAAAAAAAACTGAAAACCCGAAAAACCCGATAAAACCGAACCAATCCAAACCGATATAGCTGGTCTGGTTTGGTTTTGATAAAAACCGAACCAACCTGGTCCATGTACACCCCTAACTGAGACTAATTTAGATCACTTTTTCCAGAAGCTACAACAACTTTCCCTTCAACTACACTGTCCTGAAGATGATATACTTTAGAATGCAGTTTACCCTTCATGAGTACCATGAAGCCTTTACACGCTTTAAGTATTTCATTCTCAGAGTGAAACTTATACCTTGATCATCCAATGTCGAAAGCGAGAGTAAATTTCTCTTTATCCGAGGAACATGCTAACGCTTAATATTTCTAATAATTCTATCAAACATTCTAAATTTGATGTTACCAATCCCCTCTACTGGTAATGGATTATCATCTCCCATGTAGACAGTCTCACTCATTTCATTGTTAGTTGCAGACAAATTCTAGTGTGGACACCTATGGAAAGTAGCACCAGAATCAAGAACTCAAGAATTCTGCCCATGACTAGAACTCACAACACAGACTTCCGCTCTCCTGCACTCATAATAGTTCTGCTTCCTTGCTCTAGATTTCGATCTGGCGGTTGAAATTTTCATGTTAAATTTTTTCTGTTGTGTTCTTCCTCTACTCACAAGACCCTCACTCTCAATTCTGCTGTTCGGAAAGCTCTTTTTTAACTCTTAAGATTTTAGTACATTACTAACATCTTCTAGTGAAATATTATCTTTCCTATATAGCAGTGCATCGGTAAAAGTATTATAAGACGGTGGTAAAGAACATAACACAATCAACGCCTGATATTCACGTTCTTCAGGTCCATTATAACTTAATTAAACTCATCAAGGTGAATTTTAACAGGTATAGATTCGTTCATACGGAGATTATATAACTTTTTTTTCCAGGCAGAGGCGATTTGTCAGCTATTTCTTAGAATACAGATCTTCCAGCTTCTTCCATGTCATTGCTGCAAAAGTTTCTTCAGCAATTTCCCAAAGAACGCTATCTGTAACTCTCATGAAGATCGCACTCAAAGCCCTTTCCTTCAGGTTTGCCTTCTTTGTCTCTGTCATCTCCTTAGGAAAATCCTCATCAATTGCCTTTCATAACCCTTGTAACACAAGGGACGATTTCATCCTAATCTTTCACATAGTGAAACTAGAACCTCCGTCAAATTTCTCTACTTCGTACTTTGTTGAAGATGTTGAAGACATCTTACTCTAGATTATATATAGAAACCCGAACCTTACTATGATACCAATTGTAGCGGAGGATCGTGGGTTAACTAGCACTAGATCACACACAAAGCAAATAGAGAAGAAAAATCAACACAAGGATTTAACGAGGTTCGACTAAGCCTAATCCCTGGGGCAGAAGCAGAGAGAGTTTTCCACTATGAACGAGAATAAAAACACAATACAATCTATAGAATCCCCAATTACAATCCATATATATGGATCCCAAATAGTTCCAAACTTATAAGAGAAAGATTTCCCAATTTGACAAGAAAACTAAGTTTTCCTTTCCTAAATCTATTAGGACAATGAGTTTTCCTTAACCTATGGGGATTATACAAGAAAATAATTCAAGCCACAAAATAACAGAAAAAGAGATAAGTTTTCATACAATTTCCCAAAGACTGATTTTAAATATTTAAAGTGTTAACATTCAAAATTACCAAATTAGTATGACATGTAACGTAAGTAGGTTTAACTTTCTTACAGTATTTATGCACATGAGGTGATTTTAATGGGCGTGCTAAAAGCAAATTGGCCACTTATTATGAACCGGAGGGAGTAGCCTCTTTTTTTTAAAAAAAAAATCTTACTCGATGTTTAATGGTGCTATGAAGTTCGACTAATTCAGATTTGTCTCAAAATTTTTTACTTTAGGGATAAATGCTTTTAATCAAAATCGACTCCATACTTAAAAGTTCTAATTCAAAATCTTTGATTAAAGATGGAGAAATATTTACACATCACCACAGTCTTAATTAAAAATAAAAAAAAGAATTTCGAGTATTTGCTGAAGAAAAAAAAGGGGGGAAAGTGTGAAAAGAATTAGGGTAAATGACACGTGAAGCACGTGTACAGACGCTACATGTTATCATCTGATTACATCTGTTTATCTAGTTTGGTTTTGATAAAAATGAACAAATACAAAGTAGTAGTATTTGATTATTTTGAATTTCTCATTTTCTACATGGTAGAATCTTTTTGTTGATTTGATTTTTTTTTTTTAATTAAGTAAAGGTCAGTATAGTTGAACAAAATACATAGTTTTATAATAATACATACTACTAGTGATATTATTTACTTTAAATTTAAGTTCGAATTTTAAAATACTAAACGTTTGTTTTCTTGTACTCATTGCTTCTTGTATTTTGTGGATGTAAGGTTTGGATAAAATATTTTTCTAATCATTTGATATCCAACATTATAATCAATTTCTAATTTATTTGAGATGAAGCTGTAATTATTATTGTTATATTTGAATTTCAACGATCCGACTAATCTAGATACAAGTAAAGTCACGACTAAAGCACTGGATATGCATCAGATACATGCGTGAAAGACCAGTCTTTCGTTTAGGGATGCCTAACTCACCGCACCGAAGGGAGGCAGAACACTGTGAGGTTGTAGTTTATCTGGTGCGAATGACTCCTAAAGAATAACGAAGGTGTATGAAGGTAGACTCAAGCTAAGATTCTGCTTGTGAGCGCAATGGTACAAGCCTGCCTGACTATGAAACCGACTGATCGAACAGAGACGAAAGTCCGCCATAATGATCCGGGAGTCCCACATGGAAGTGATCTCGCTCAACGAATCAAAGGTGCACCGGGGGATAACATGCTGATGACTCCCAAGGCCAAAGTCATGCTTCTTAATTCTTTTTTAGTTTTTTTTTCCGGTGTCCGCAATATGTATTGGGATCCTAATTAATTCGAATTTATGTTACAAAAGACTCATTAAAGAGGAAAGTGCTTTCTACCGTAATTTATTTCATATATAGAATTAAAACTTGAGATTTCTAATTAAGGATGAAAAGGTCGAGTCTATTTTACAGTAACCCTTGATTACAAAGCTCAACTCCCATGGGCGTCTTTCTTAAATATGACATGTGGGTTTATGTTATACTATATATATATATATATATATATATATATATATAGTCTCAACAAGTGCTTTTTCTATATTTTCTTGTAGTTTTTCACAAGTTCTAGTAGCTCATATATAGATGTAGTCCATACTCTAATGATTTAACATGATGGAGAAAGCCAATAAGCAAAAACCCATTCAATACCTATTATATTCATTTCATGCTTTTATAACACCTTTCTCTCTCTCGTAATCTTCAATTCAGTTTCACATGCATTTTTCTGATTTACTGACCCCTTCTTTCTTAAATATTTACCTTTTCCCTACACCTTTTTGGTTGCCCACTACCCCACTAAATACCACTCTTATAATTGTCAAATTCACTCCACCTATTGAACAGTACTGTCCACTAACGGTAAAATGCAGGAATTTTATGCAGCTTTCTGTCTGCGATTAACATTTTTCTCCCTCTCATAAAGTATAGAATCATTTCGAATAATGTAATTAATTTTCAGTATGAACTCAAATATTGTATGGGGCTGAGTGTCCGCCAGTCAAGAGCTCTCACGTCCAGAAATTTAAGGTAGCAGAGATAAGGGTATTAAAATGGATGTGCGGGCACACCATATTAGATAGGATTCAGAATGAAGTTATTTGGGATAAGGTAGATGCAGGGGCGGAGCTAGAGTGTAGTCAGCTGGTTCGACCGAACCCAGTAGTTTTAGTTCGAATTCTGTATATGTCTTAAAATTCTATTGAATATGTATAAATTACTAATTTAGAACCCAATAACTTAAAATGATTAGAATTCTGAAGCCATAAGCTTGAAATCCTGGCTCCGCCTCTGGGTAGGTGTGGCCCATATTGAGGTCAAGATGCGGGAATCACGGCTTAGATGGTTTGGACATGTGAGGAGGAGAAGTGAAGACGCTCCAGTAAGGAGGTGTGAGAGGTTGACATTGGAGGGCCTTAGGAGAGGTAGAAGTACGCCGGAGAAGAATTGGGTGAGGTGATTAGGCATGACATTGACCGAGACACGTGATAGGAAAGTGTGGAGGTCGAAGATTAAAATAGTAGGTTAGGTAATCTTGATTATTCATACTAGTAGTGTTAGTCTGTACGCTTGCATTTGGTTAGTAGGCTTATTTGAATATCTGTCGTTTTTTTAATCATCTTACTATCTCGTTGTGTATGCTGCTTTTACATGGTTTTTCGGTGTTGTCTCGTCTTATTTCTTGTTATTATTGTGGTATCTATGCTTGCCTGAGCCGAAGATTCATTGAAAATAGCTCTCTACCTCCACAAAGGTAGGTGTAAGGTCTGCGTTCACACTATCCTCTTCAGACCCCACTATGTGGGATTATACCAGTTATTTTGTTATTATTTATGAACTGAAATCTTGAATTTATTTGAAGTTAAAATTTTCAGTTTAGACCATTATAATAAGAATTATTCAAATCATAATTTATAAGTAAAAATATCTTTAAAACATTTGAAAAGTAATGATTTAAAAAAGATATTTGACCCCCGGATTGTAACTAATATCATATAGTAGTAAAATGACGTTGAAAAAGCAAAACAATAAATAATGAAATATTTTGCCTCTAAAGTAGATCGTGTATACTTAGCATATCAAAGATTTGCAGGAGTAGCGGTACTTGTTGGGGTTTTTAAGCTATTAATGCTTAAAATATGGTGAATAGAAAACGGCAGAAATAAAATAAAATATTTGAGTAATATTTGAGTTTTCCTCCTTGATTGTTCCATATGGGAAGAGAAAAAGGTTTTTGATGGGTATATAAGCAATTGCTCTTCTTCTAGCTCATAAAGAGTTGAGAAGAAGGCAAGTATCGCGCCGTCGTCGTCGTCGCTCGCTCGACTTTGGTTAACAGAAATGTTATTAAATATTTGTTTTCAATTTTCAGCTTTCTATTTTTGTAACAGAAAATTAACTACTCTCTTCAATTTTTCTTATTTATGTTATGTCATTTATTCTATAGCCGTTTTGCAAAAACAACCATTCTGAAGAGTTGCACCTCTTCAGATTTCAGCCCAACTTTGGCTATAAATACAAGTCCATTCTCTCAGATTTTCCATATGAATTTTCTGAGTTCTCCTCCTTTCTTCTGCATATTTTAACTTCAAAGAAAGCAACCGTAAGTGTGATTTGCTACCAAACTTTGTGTTCGCTGAAACACTGGGGTTTGAAGTACCACTACACCATTGTGTAATTCGTTCTATCCTGGGAGAAAATAATCCATAACCTTGGGTACTAGGAGGGGATTAATTCCTCAAGAAAACACTGTAAATTCAGTGGGCTCGAATTTGTTTTATTTCGTTTACATTTCTGTTTGAATATTATTTTATTATCTCCAGAATTACTTTACAAATACAGATTACTAACAAGCTTAAGGAATTTAATTTTTATTTTCTGTATTGTTGTTATACTAACAAGTTTTCTGGAGAGTAAAACCTTTGTGGTTTTCTACTCTATTGGAGATTAAAATCTACGTGATTTTAACATTTGTGTCATTATTTTACAGAAATGACGAATGACAATGGAAACCAAGATGTTCCGATGGTAATTTCCAATGCCTCAACGAGCTGAACAACACCGGCAGCATTGGCACCGGCGGAGAAACCCGAAAAAAAATTTCGAGATTGATTTCAAGCGCTGGTAGCAAAAGATGTTCTTCTACTTGACTACTCTAAGTCTCCAGAAGTTCATCAAGGAAGATGTTCCTATGTTGTCCGATGAAACTCTAGAGAATGAACGCTTTCTAGTGATTGAGGCGTGGAAGCACTCTGATTTTCTGTGCAAGAATTATATTCTTAGAGGACTGGAGGACGCTTTGTATAACGTCTATAGTGGCGTGGAGACGTCAAAAGAACTGTGGATTGCGCTTGAAAGGAAATACAAAACTGAAGATGCCGATTTGAAAAAATTCGTTGCTGCTAAGTTTTTGGACTACAAAATAGTAGATAACAAGTCTGTTATTACCCAAGTCCAGGAATTGCAAGTGATTATTCACGATCTCCTTGCTGAAGGTACAAGAAGAATTAATACTAATGTTGGTAGTATTAGTTTTATTATGTTTACTAATAGAATTTTCATTGAAGGTCTTGTCATCAATGAAGCATTGCAAGTAGCAGCGATGATTGAGAAGTTGTCTCCGTTGTGGAAGGACTTCAAAAATTATTTGAAACACAAACGCAAGGAGATGTCCCTTGAAGATCTCATTGTTCGGTTGAGAATCGAAGAGGACAACAAAGCTGCTGAAAAGAGAGGTCGTGGAAACTCAACAATAATTGGAGCAAACATTGTTGCAGATACTTCTCAAAATAAGAGAAAGAGGAAGCATGCTTCTGGACCGAAAAGCAACCCAAACAAGAAGCGGTTCAGTGGAAATTGCTACAACAGTGGAAAAGCCAGACACAAATCTACGGAGTGTCGTGCTCCGAAGAATAACAAAAAGAAGGGTCAAGCAAACATGGTTGAAAAGCATGATGATGTTGATGACTTGTGTGTCATGCTTCCCGAATGCAACTTGGTGGGCAATCCTAGAGAGTGGTGGATTGATTCTGGAGCCACTCGCCATGTTTGTGCTGTTAGAGAAGCTTTTGCTACTTATGCTCCTGTTGGACCCGAAGAGACGCTTTCTATGAGAAATGCTGCAAAGGCCAAGATTGAAGGTTGTGGGAAGATATTTCTCAAAATGACTTCCGGCAAAGTGCTGACTTTGAACAACGTCCTTCATGTTCCCGAGATTAGGAAGAATTTAGTCTCTGCTGGACTTCTTGTTAAGAATGGTTTTAAATGTGTATTTTTATCCGATAAGGTTGTAATAAGTAAGAACGAGATGTTTGTAGGAAAAGGTTACCTCACCGAAGGCCTTTTAAAGCTGAATGTAATGGTTGTTGAAAATAATAATAAAATTTTAGCTTCGTCTTACTTACTTGAGTCATATGAATTATGGCATATACGTTTGGGTCATATCAACTATAAAACCTTGCGGAAAATGATTAACTTGGAAGTATTGTCTAAATTTGAATGCGACAAATCAAAATGTCAAGTATGTGTGGAATCTAAGTATGTTAAACATCCTTATAAGTTAGTTGAAAGGAATTAAAATCCTTTAGACTTAATTCACACAGATATTTGTGACATGAAGTCAATACCATCTCGCGGTGGAAAGAAGTATTTCATAACTTTTATTGACGATCGTACTCGATATTTCTATGTTTACTTACTTAATACTCCCTCCGTTTCAGTTTATGTGAACCTATTTCCTTTTTGGTCCGTTCCAAAAAGAATGACCCCTTTCTAAATTTGGAAACAATTTTGCTTAAACTTACAATTCTACCCTTAATGAGAAGATTTTATAACCACACAAATACTCTGTGCCGCTTTTTGACTTGTTTAGGACCACAAATTTCAAAAATCTTCATTTTTTCTTAAACTCCGTGCCCAGTTAAACAGATTCACATAAATTGGAACGGAGGGAGTAGTAAAGATGAAGCAATAGGCGCATTCAAGCAATACAAAAAAAAGTTGAAACGCAACTTAACAAGAAAATCAAAATGATAAGAAGTGATAGGGGTGGTGAATATGAATCTCCTTTTGAAGAAACATGTTTATAATATGGATTATTCATCAAACAACAGCCCCTTACACAGAATCCAATGGGATTGCGGAAAGAAAGAATCGCTCAAAGGAGATGATGAACGCATTGTTGATAAGTTCTGGTTTGCCACAAAACTTGCGGGGGGAAGCCATTCTTACGGCTAATCGAATATTAAATCGAGTGCCCCATAGCAAAACACAATCCATTCCATATGAAAAATGGAAAAGAAGGAAGCCCAACTTGAATTATATTTAAAGTGTGGGGGTGTTTGGAAAAAGTGCAAGTTCCTAAACCCAAAAGGGTAAAAATAGGACCGAAAACGTTGATTGTGTTTTCATAGGATATGCGACCAATAGTATAACATATCGATTTCTGGTTCATAAATCAGAAAACCCGACATTCATAATAATACGGTTATAGAATCAGATAATACTGAGTTCTTTGAAAATATATATCCGTATAAAAAGGTATGTGAGTAGATTGGTGAAGGATCTAAACGACCTCGGGAAGAAAAAAAGGAAGCACATTTAATTAGGAGGATCCAAGACGTAGTAAACGTCAAAGAACGTCTAGTTCATTTGGACCAGATTTTGTGACTTTCTTATTGGAGAATGAGCCTCAAACATTTAAAGAAGCTATGTCTTCTACGGAATCATTATTTCTGAAAGAGGCAGTCAATAGTGAAATAAAATCCATATTGAACAACCATACATGGGTATTGGTTGATCTTACTCCAGGAAATAAATTGTTGGGGTTCTAAATGGATCTTTAATGATTATAATCAAGTAGGAATCTGAGGATTTTAGGAGATTTTGATGTCGGATTTTGATGATTATTGTTCGAGTGAGTTCGTGGGTGAATGTGTGTTCTAAATATGTAACTTTTACTCGTTTCCGAGACCTGGGCCCGGGGGACTTTTTGGGCAATTTTTCTAATTTCGCGTATTAGCTTCGAACTAATTATCTATATTGATTCCTTAAAGTGGTAGTTACATTATGAAATTGAATTGAATAGATTTGGGTCATTCGGAGTCGGGTACTCGTGGCAAGAGCGTGGTTTTGAGTTGAGTAGCGCAGTCGAGGTAAATGGCTTGCCTAACTCTTTGTTGGGGACTTCCCGTTAGGTTATTTTGATACTATTTGTTGTATGAGCACTGTGTACGTGAGGTGACGAGTATGTACACGGGCTATAGTTGCTAAAATTCCAGTCTTCCTATCCATGCCATAAATAATTTTACTCTTATTACACTGCTTAATATGCTACTTGTGTAGTTTAGACTAGGAAGAAGCATGCCTATCTATTTACCGAAATTACCTATTTGATGCAATGTGTACCATGTTGGATAGACTTTATCTTGTTCCTGATTGTGATTTTTCACTGAACCGTTCAAATATACTATATCCGGTATTCATTCGCATTGCATATTTAAATTGGGACTATGGACATATTCTGAGAGCTTTCCCCATGTACTGTATATGTAAATTGGGACTACAGACTTATTCCGGGATTTTTCCCCATGTACTGCATATTTAAATTGGGACTACAGACGTATTCCGGGAGCTTTCCCCTGTACTGCATCTTTACATTTGGAACTACGGGATGTATCCCAGGAGATTCCACCGTGAGATACTTTGTGCTGAGCCAAGGGCTCCCTATAGCTGTTTTACTTTCAAATCATTCATTTCTACTGCTTACCTTAGCTTTTATATCTGTCTGTACTGTTTTAAATTGTTTTACTTATAAAATTCCAGTAGAGCCTTAACCTGACCTCGTCACTACTTGACTCGGGTCAGGCTTGGCACTTATTGGGTACCAATTGTGGTGTACTCATGCCTTTCCTGTACATATTTTTCGTGTGCAGATCCAGGTACATGCACTTCGTTTCGTGGCTAGGGGTCCGAGCACCTGCTTTGAGGAGACCGAAGGGTGATTCTGCCGCGTCCGCAGAGTCCTTCGAGTCACCTTTCGTTACATACTTAGATAGATTTTACATGTATTTTCCCTTACGTTGTATAGAGCTACTTTGAGATAGAGCTTGTGACTAATATGATATTCCGGGTTTTGGGAGTTATAGTTGTACATGTCGAGCGACTATGTTATGTTTTTCCTTATATTCTTTTCTGTCTTTAAATTTTAATTCATTTATTTCCACAATGTAGGCTTACCTAGTCGTAGAGACTAGGTTCCGTCACGATGCTTTTCGGAGGGTAAATCGAGCCGTGACACACCCCCACACAAAAAAAGCTTTTTATTTACTTTTTTTTGTAATTTTCAAATTTCTGTTTTTTCCTTTTTCTTCAACCCCCCCCCCCCCCAACATTTTTTTATTATTATATATATTTCCAGTTTTAATTTTTTCATCTTTCGGTATATAGGTTCGAAATTTTACAAGTTCCAAAGTTATGAGTTTGGAGGTTTATGTGTTTCGAAGTTTACAGGTTTAGAAATTATAAAGTTTACGGATTCGAAATTTAGCAGTTTCGAAAGTTTTGCGGTTTAGATGTTTATGAAATTTGTGGGTTCAGAAGGTTGTTGGTTCGAAAGTTTGTGGCTTCATGTTTATTGTATCAAATATATTTATGAATACTCTTGAGAAAATATATTCCTTAATTTGCGTACCAAACACCAGAAAACGAATAATATTACTACTTATTTTCCAAGAAAATATTTTCCACGAAAAATATTTTTTGTTATACCAAACACACCCTTAATCTACTGCTTGATTAGAGAATACATTTAGTTTCGACAACTAGTCAGTTTTGTATTGGATTAGTTACCTCTTATAGCAAAGGTTGATACCTTATTTATTTTAAGTAAATACCCTTTTAAAAAATTATATTTCATAGCTACCTTTTGGTTTTTTTTATAGCCAAATATCTATTTATGGTCACCTCCTACCCTTAAGCCATAAAATAAGCTTTGTATTATTTTTCTCTCTCATATCCCCTCAAATTTCTCCTATTCCCTGCCCCATATCTATTCTCCCTCTCTCGCTACTTCCTCTTCTCCTCCGCCGGATCAAGGCTGAAGATGAAGGCACTGGACTTCGGCTCTGTTGCTTCTACTTTTGATAAGCGGCGGAGAACAAGACTTCTCCTCTGAAGATGGAGAAGAATCCGTCGATGGAGGTAGTCTATTATATTAGACTAAGTTTCTTCTTCTCCCTTCATCACATGCTTTGTCTTTAATCCGGTAATTACGTGCTACTTGTCGGCAACCGGAGGCAACGATGACGGCGAGTTGAGGACTGGATACTGATGTTGCTTCAACGAGACGACATTAGAGTTGTTCTTGAAGAAAGACAACGGAGTTGGGGGCTGAGCAACTTGAATTTTATGTTAATATATTTCAATGTATCTCGTTGTATTTCATTGTCTCTTTTTTTCCATTGTATTTCAATGTATCTCGCTGTATTCTATGTATTTCATTGTATTCATTCTCTTTTTTATTTATTTATTGTATTTCAATGTATCCCGATGTATTCTATGTATTTCATTGTATTCATTGTCTCGCTATATTCCATGAATGTATTCATATATATTTTTTTAATTAATATAAAATATGTATTCAGATGTATTATATAATTTCTCTGAAAATTGCTATGTTTTTTTTTTTTGGGGGGGGGGGGGGGGGGGGCTTTTTTATAGCTTAAAATACAAAATTTGTGTATTATAATTGAGTTATATTAGGAGTCTATTATGTTAATTGATTCATTTTCCGTTAAAAAATAGTGTAATCCCCTATTTCACGCCGTGAATACAGTCGAATACAATAATCTGTCCAATTGTAATCCCATGTTTCACGCCATGAATACAATCGAATACAATAATCTGTCCAGCTGTAATCTCATGTTTCACGCCATGAATACAAGTCGAATACAAAATCTGTCTAGCTGTAATCCCCTGATTCACGCCTAAAAATGCTATTGTATTCATGAATACAATAGCTTAAATACATCGAATACACTCTAAAAAATCTGAAAACATAGCTATAGGAAATAATATAGTAAATTATAGTTACAACTAGCTAATAACCACTAAAACATAGTGATTTCTGAAAGTTTCTCTTTTGTATTTTATCCAATTTTTTATCCAAAACAATCAACCCTTAACTTTTTGTTTTTGGTAAAGAGAGATTTTATTCATCAAAACAACTTGGGATCAGCCAAGGAAAAGAGTGCCTAAGGCGTCCCTTTTAAGTTCATGAACTACAAAAGCGAGGGGTGGGGGTAGCATATGTTTGCAAAAAAACAAAAAATGTCCAAGCTACAACTTTTTCTAGCTAACTGGTCCGCCACTCTATTAGCTTCTCTAAAAATATGCTTCAGCAGAGGATCATTCGCCTGACGCAATAGGTACCTGCAGTCATCAACCAGATTTTGATAGATATAGTTTTGGGAATTCATGAGATTTAATATTTCTAAACAATCTGTTTCTATTACCATAGGGAGTAATTTTTCTTTTAGAGCCAGTTTTATACCGTTAAGTAAAGCCAGTATTTCAACATGAGTACTATTCGCCTGAGCCACTTTCATGGTGAAACTTAGGATCCATTTGCCCCTCTCGTCCCTAAAGACCCCTCCTATTCCTCCTATCCCTGGTTCCTCTAGGCATGCTCCATCTATATTAAGTTTATAGTAGTTTGCGTCGGGAGGTTCCCATTTAACGAATATGGTTTGCTTTGGAGGCTTGACCCCAAGTTTCTTTGCGAGAAAAATGTATTCAATCGTACTATTAATGGGTTGATTTATGTTCGGGCGGTTTTTTTTCTCCTGAAAAATGTATCCATTTCTATAGTTCCATGTGTAAGACCAACTAGGGCTACAACTTACAATTTTTTAAAATTTTATATTTTAAATGTCAAATATTCTGTTCCTTTCTAGTGATTCCCCCTAGTTACTATTTACCATCTGACTGTAAATTTATGTTGCAAAATCCGAAGTAAAAGAAAAGATAATTATTACCTTGACTACAATAAAATAATTTTTTTACGGACTGGAGTTCCCATGTTCTTCACCGACCATATCCTACACAAATTTCCTGATAACATAACTGGATATTCCCATTCCCCTCTGTACCTATTTAATTTTTTATTAATTTTACATAGATCAATACTCTAGGACTTTATTAACCAATCGACACATACATATAGCCTTATATCAAGAGCCAATTTCTACCTTACTAAATTCACCCCTTTTGTCTGTTTCAATGTTGGCTAATAAATTGTTTCTTTGCTAACTTTACACTGAATCATGACACAATAGAATTTCTTTAAAATTTTTAAGAAAAGTGCCCCCACTTTACCTTTTTTTGTTTGTTCAATTCAATATTTTGTACATGTATTTGCGCCTTCGATTAATTTGAATTTGCATCTCATATTTAAAGGAGAAAGTGCTTTCTATCAGTTTTTTCACTGCAAAAAAGAAAAGGTTAGAATTAGCTATATTCGTCGATGATCTAACGCTATATTGCTCGAAGCTAACATAATTTTTTGATAATTTGTCGTTAATCCGTCGATAAATAGGTTTAGTGACAGATTTTTTTATTTAACCACATAATTTATTTGTCGATGATTCCGTATTTTTATTAGTTTTTTTTTTAGGATTAAAATCCGAGACTTTCGTTAAGAATGAAGGGTTATTTTCAGTTCCAACTTGACTGGTCAGAAAATTTAAATATAATAGCTTAGAAGCTATTTTTTTTTGGAAACCTTTCTATGGTTTAGAAAATAAATATGCAGGTGGTGTAAGAGATGCAAGATGTCTATTTGTCAAAAAGTGTTGTTCCTCAATTAAAAATTAATATTTATTCCATAATTGAATATAGAATTATAGATTCCGATATTTTTTTCATTTTTTTCTTGATAAAACTGAATTAATTCCTGCTTCATGGGATCTATGGATAAGCAATTTAAAGCCTTTCATTTCTAAAAAAAGTAATAATCAAATTAAAACTTGCTCAATGCTTGGGATCGAATCTTTATATTAATTTGATTATACAAGAAGCAAATATAATCTTATCAGATTTATTATCCTATCGAATTAAAAAATATAATCTAACACAAGCATGAAGGCAAGTGACAAGGGGCCTTTTTTTTTTCCCACGACTAGAGAGGTTAGACTTACTGGAAAAAATTGCCTCTATTTGTAACCGATCGGTTAGAGTTGGAGTCACATTTGCAAAAATATTTTATTTTCTGGAAGCTGAGAGGTAAAAAAGAATTGAATTAAATATACTGTGTAAAAAAAAAACAATACTTCCAATATTATTTAATTTGTGATAACATGTCATGAAAGATCAAAGTTTTGAATTTTGGAAGATACAAAATATAATAGGTAATATATTTCCTTCTATCTAAGTTGTTAGAGATGAGCCGAGGGTTTACCGAAAAACAATTATTCTACCTTCTTAAGATAGATGTAACATATGCGTACATACTATCCTCTCCATGCCCTATTTATTAGATTTTACTGAATTTGTTGTTGTTATTGTTATAGTAAATTGTTGCGGACAAACTTGTTCGATATATATTGACGTAGGCGGAAGACAATAAATACCAGTTTGAATAGTTGAAGTTGGCTTATGGCGAGCTCCAGACTAGGTTTCGCCTAGCTTATGGCGAGCTACACACCATTGATACTAATTGAAACAGTTGATAATAGGCCTCGCCTCGCCTGGCTTAAGGTCAGGGAGGCCTAGTATGGGACCAGGTGCCTTTGCCTTCTCCGATTTTCTTCGTTTTGCATTTTTTTCTTGTGTCTTCATCATCTTTTTGTACAACTTTCATTCCTTTGTGCATTCCAATGATCCTACACATCAAAACAACATAATTAAGCTTAAATATCGGACAATTAATTATTACAACAAAATATAAGGTAAGTAATGTACTAAAAATTTAAAATTATAGCCAAATATCAAAAGTGCACGCAATCTAACCCTAATCGATATCCATTGAAATAGACGAGATGCCTCCTTCACCAGAGGTCTCGGATTCAAGCTCTGGGTACGGAGTCGCCTTTGTTAGGGAACACTTTACTTCTATTGTGGGACCTCCAAACTTGAAATTAAATTTAGGGGGTCCTAACACGAATATCGAACACCGGACGAGAAACCAAATAAGTGAGATGGCCGTAAACAGACTCGGATGCATGAATATTAATTTAAAAAGAAGATGTAGTGCGAGACAACCAAGTTGTTTGACTGTTGAAAAGAATTGAATAAGATGTTCAAAGGGAAATGTGCCCCAAGTTAGATACAGTCCAACTTCCATATGCCTCACATTCCTAATCATAATTCACAGAAACCCTTTCTGCATAATTCACAAAAATAGGTTCGTTGGTTTGAATTGAATTTGGGAAATGCCCAATCAATCATGAGAATAAAATTGATTCCTCTTTCTAGGTTTTAGTAGTTGGACCACATTGAAGACTATGCTACCCTCCCTCCCTGTGACTCTCTGTCTCCTATAATTATCTTATCCCCTTTATTAAATACATATATTCTTTGTATTACCTATATCTTCTCTAATTTATCTTCTAAATTTTGTTAAGTATTTAATTTAGCATTCTCAATTTAGAAAAAAAGAATTAGTATGCCTCTCGCTCATAGTGATGTGATATTCGCAATGTAGAAAAATCATAAAGAATTTGAAAAATCTATGCAAAAAATAAAATAAAATAAAGGGAAGGTATAATAATTTTAATAAGCTATCTCAAACTTTGTGTTTATGTGGCATCATCATCAATTCCTATAATGTGTCATTTATCATAACTTTTTGACTGCGTCATCCATGCATATGATTGAGAATAATCAAAAAATTTAATTGAGAATATGTTGAATTCTCGAAAAACTATACAAGTAACAAAACCATGTGAAAAGTTCTCATGTTTGTCAATAGGTTGATACAATGAACTAAAACAACTCTAAAAAATCATTTAATTACCCTTATAAATCCACATACTATGATTATCCAAAATTTGTAAACAAGTAAAATAAAAAATCACCTAACATGCACATGACTATATTTATATTTTAAAATAAATATGTAACTATGAAAAGAGCCAATGGATTTGCACATGACATTGCATGAACATCCCATTAGTATGTTTTTCTGCTAGATCTTGCTCCAACTTTTCACGTGGTTTTTCTTTTTCCCCTCCTCTTTTCTTTTTTAGTCCCCACTTTTTACCCATTAAACCCTATTATTCCTTTTCTTTTTATCGATTAATTTTGTAATTTCTAACAATTTTATGTATTTTTTACACACAAGAAAATGGGCTCAAGAGCCGATTTATTTATAGTTTTATGTATTTTGAATGCAGAAATCGGAGGAAAAATACTTCTTTAAATCTATAATTTCCCATTTACCTCGAATTCAATAAAACGTACGGTGATCAGTGGCGAAGTAAAAAAATTCAATAAGGACGTTCACATTTTGAACACTCTTTGGCAGTGGGCTATATAAGAGTGTTCAAAATCTATTTTTTATCTAATAACAAGTAATATTATATGCTATACATAATATAATTTTTTGGTGAAAAATATTCAATTGACCACCCTTGCCATACATAGCTTCGCCGCGGATAATATGTCAACTGCAACAACAACTAATCTGCTAATTTAAAATTTTCATTGCTACATATTCATTATCTAGCTTTCCCCCCTAAAATTTTGATATGTTCATTGTTTTTTCCCCCTTTCTTTTCTCTTGTTCGAGTGGGGATGTATTCTCATGGGGCAAATTATGATTTATTAGGGGGCATAAATGAAATATTGAGAGGGGACTAAAGAGGACAAAAGTGAAAGTGATGGTAAAAAGAGATGATGCTTCATAGTGTTTGACAGATAGTCATTATTACTACTATATAGTATAAAATATATTAATTGTAGAGAGTGCTTTGCTTCCCTTTCTTTTCTTTTCTTTTCTTTTCCTTTCCACTATGCTTGGGAGTCGAAACCAATCTGCAAAAAGCCATTCCCTTCTCGTCTTTGATTTTGATATCTTCCCTCACATGCACCTTCTCTCCCCCACTACACAAACAACCTAATGTAACTTAAACAAATTTCTATTTTCTTCTTAATTGTGCAACTTGCCATTATCATGTTTTATTTATTGTCGTGCTTATGCTTATTTTTGAGTAGGGCTCTATTAGAGACAAGCTTTCTATTTTTATAAAGTAGGGATAAGTTTTTTGTACATATAATCTTCCTCAAACCCTACTATATATGTGAGGTTGCACTAAATTTGTTATTGTTGTTCTTTATTGTGCAAATATTCTTACGGTATTAGAATATACACGTGCATGCATTGTTTGAGTGTTTTAACCGATGTAAGTTCTTAATTGAGAGAATAGAGTATGTGTATACGGTTAAAACGGGTTTGCCCTTCGTATGACTAATCGAGGCTGGAACACAATAGGTCAAGGTTCGGCCTCGTGTTATATCGAGCCATAGTGCAGGGTTAGATTGTTGAGCTCGTAATTCAGAGACCAATCAAGGTCGAGATCAGCCAATATTGATACCAAGCAAAATAGAAATCGAGCAAGGCCGATAGAAGTTTACCTAGTTAAGTAACGGTAAGCCGAAATCCGTTCGAGCAAGGATCACGGCGAAAATCTCAGCATGTATCAAGATGTGGCCGAATAATTAGTCAATCATGAGATTTCTTAATGTATTTAGAGTTGTATCATGAGTAGGACTCCCCTACTATATAAAGAGGTTCTGATCATTTGTAAAATCATGACTTTTATGCACTACAAAACAATATATTGCATTCTCTTAAGCTTTCAATATTCTGTTGCTTTGTTCATATTTAAGTAGAATCTTTATTTGGTTCTAGGGCGACCTAACTCGAGGGCCAAAGATATACGCTTCATTTGGTTTGCATCTATTTCTCTTTACAATCAATTTCAGTATCAATTTATATATTTTCTCAGTTCGTGCCAAGTAAAATTATGTGCCCTTAAAACCACGTATAAACTCAATTGTTATCCGTTTTTAGAGTAAACAGTTTGGCGCCCACCGTGAGGCTAAGGATAATAGTGATTGTCTGGTACTATCCTTCGTAACACACACTATTTTACACTTGTTCTTGTGAGTATATTTGATTTCAGGATCAACATGTCAAACTCTCAAGCAACACCCGTACACATGAACAATGACCTCGGTCACCATGGCGAAAATGACAACATAGCCGCCTCAGGGAATAAAGTACCTCCGGCTGACCTTGATGGAGTTCCAGTCGTAGACCCAATAGACGTCATCTCCCATGTTGCCATTAATGCAAATTTGGCCATCAATTCCGAGAGTAGCATCCGCAGAGATGTTCGATCGGCAGGTCAGAGCACACAGGGTGGTGAAGAAGGCGGAATCAACCTTCGGGGTGATATTTGAGATGTTGCAAGCTCAACAGGATGCAATAGCACAACTCCAAAACCAGAACCGTGCACCGAGTAGGATCGATCCCATGTCGTCCCAGGAAGTTGTTCACAGGGCCAAATCGGTGTCAAGGAGATCGAACGTAAATGAATCAGGGACTGATCCTGCAATCATGAAGATGCTCGAGGAACTAACAAAGCGAGTGGAATCGGGGAAAAATAAGATTGAAGCAAATGACAAGAAGGTGGAAACCTATAATTCCAGGGTTGATCAAATTCCGGGGGAACCACCGATATTGAAGGGTTTAGATTCGAAGAAGTTCGTACAAAAGCCCTTCCCCCCTGAGTGTAGCTCCTAAACCTATCCCCAAGAAGTTCTGCATGTCATAAATTCCCAAGTATGATGGAACAACCGACGCCAATGAGCATGTCACTTCTTAACATGTGCGATTAAGGGGAATGACCTGGCGGACGACGAGATCGAGTCCGTATTATTGAAGAAACTTGGGGAGACCCTGTCGAAGGGAGCGATGATATGGTACCATAATTTTCCACCCATCTCAATTGATTCTTTTGTCATGCTTGCAGATTCTTTTGTTAAGTACAACCGGAGCCATAAAGGTCGAGACAAGTGTGAGCACGTGATTTTTACCTATCGTATAATCCTACAAAATCTCGCTAAATTAATTAGTT
>ML242768.1:0-26061 GCA_005239495.1 Nicotiana undulata
CCCCGGATTATATTTGCAACGCCCGCTTAGTCTTTTATTAGACACAGTTGAGCGTGATCAGCCTGCTACAAGCCAAGGCTAATTATTGTGCCTCCCTTATCTTCTGCTTTGGTATTACTATTTCTCCAATACTGGTATGTCCTAATTTATATTTTAGTCTTCAAACCAACATGTTTACATGGCTGTCACAATTCTTGGTGATTCTCATCTATTTTTACTTATTGTCTTGATTTCTAACATGTAACTAAGATTACATGTTCTGCTTAGTATATCTAGTTTCCTTTGATTGGGAGCCTACCTTTATGTGTTCAAAGTCTGTCTTCATGAAACCTTTCCACTTATGTTTGGTATATTAGTTTTGGTAGACTTTACTGTGTTTGATCCTGCCTTGGTTACTTCTATGCTTTAATATGTTCCCAATCCCCTGAATCCCTTAGAATTCCGGATTGTGTGCTACCTATTATTGTTTGTCATTATGTGACCTATGTGTTCCCAACTCCTGCTATCCTTGTGTGAAAGACTGGTTGCTGACCTGACTTGGTTCTTTGTGTGGTACTAAACATGTTTTGGGTTTGGTCTTTGTTTGCTGATTATCCCTACTCTCCTCAATTTGTTTTTCCTAAAAAAAACTACTTTCCCCTAGTTTTACAAGAATGTTTCAAGTAATTTCTTTTCCAGAACTGTTCTTGCTTGCTCTTTTTTCCAAAGCTATTCCAAACTATTTTAAAACTATTCTCTCAAACTCCTCAAACTATGAGCACTTTAACTATACTATTAGACACTCGGTTCTGCCCCTTTTGTGTGAGCATTGCTTAGGGACTCTTGAACTCCCTTTGAACTTTGACACACAAGAGATGGCTCTTCCACACTGCACTTAGTACATCTTGGCTATGAGATCTGGGTGTGAGCACTGCCCGGGATCCTCTAAGATCCTTAGGGAACTCTGACACACCCGGATTATGAAAGGTTATGAAATAATAGTACATGGCATTGAGGACCTGGATACTTGGGCCTACTATGGAAGGCTCCCTATAGTTAACTTCTTATTTTTCTATTTTTATTATGTAATTCATATTTAAAGGCTTGTAATAATTTGTAAATACTATTCTGGGGCTGGATAGTGCAAATGGGCGAGGTATGCATGCTATAGTATAAGTATGGGTGATATCATATTTCCCTAGGTTTATTTTTCTATGTGCGCACTAGTAACCATGTCTAGGGATCAAGCATGCCATGCATTTTTTCACTATGTTGATACATCTACTTTTCTTTCAGTATCTCATCCTCACTTAGAAAATCCTGTTCATAGGATCAGTAATAACAATGAAAAACTACTATTATGTGATTCTGAATATGTAATTTAAATCCTTCCTTAAAACGAGTGTGTTAACAAATCTGCAATCCTGCTTTGCCATGCTATATACGTAGAGATCATGTTCTAGGTAAAACAACTATTAAAACCTGTCACCTATGCTATTCATGAAGTTAGGCATGGCGTTGTAACCCTGTATTCATTTAGAAAATAATGTTTAAGTTACCATGCTACATTAGATATCGTGCAATAGGATCATACTTAGTTTAAACACACGTCTGAAACAGTTCCATGTTCTAAACAAATTGTCAATCAGTCCTTTGCGCACATTTAGAATCACATGCTATTATGATTGATCATCTGGAATCCTTAACAAGTATGTACAACTCTCTTTGTGATCATGTTTAACTACCAGCATGCTAAAACCAGTAGGCAAATTGATTAGGACCCTTTTCTGAGTAATAAAACAGGTCTACATATCTGTTTATATTCTAAACTCACTTAGACACCATGTTTTAGGAGCCTGAACTTAAATACTGCCCTTAACCGTGTTTGAGTCGTGCTGTCTAATTGCTTTACTTGCGGAGGTAAACTTGAAGCCTTTACTTGCTTTTTCTATGTTCCCATTAACTGCAGTCCTATATGCTTTCTCTGTCGCTTTAGAATTTTACCTTTAAAACCTGAGGGTCTGCCTAGTACCTCCCTTTTAGGATAGTAGTCCTAACCACCTCCAGGACTAATAGGAAGGGGCGGGTAACAGCACGCAATAGAGTTCGTGACTTGCTTTAGTTACCTCCACGAGGTGGGAAAGGGTAGAATATGGACATGATGATCGATGCGTTAATACCACGTGTAGCCCCTCTTTGAGGAGTGTCATACCGGGTATTGCATTGATGTGATCCATATTATCACAAACTTAGGATATCCTTTACTTTACATGTTTAGACTGTAACTAATTTTCAAAACTTAGCTCTTCTCTAATTATTTCAAACACCTTGTATGCTTAAGGACTTAAACCCTTTCTTATTTGAGACGTTATTTGTTTGTTTGCTAAATCGTACAAATTTACAAAATCTATTTGGCTAGGAACCACACTCGTGGATCCTGAGGGGTGCCTAACACCTTCCCCTTAGGATAATTTCAATCCCTTACCCTGTCTCTGGTTAACAACGTAGTTGTAAATGAACTCCTTAGGTGCCCTAACGCACCTTTAAAATCGTTAGGTGGCGACTCTCAAAAAATGCAAACCCCTTCCCAAAAGGAAAGAGTTGTCTCAAACCAAATGTCGAAAACCCGATCTCCACGAGGAAAAAAGGGGATGCGACACACCTAGGCAGTGCTTTTGCCTTCCCCCAGTTAGACCATGTGAACCTCGTACGACATTTGTTTCATTGCCTCACAAATGTCCTCAACCTCTTCGACTGTGAAGGCCTCTTCTTCTTCTTCTTCTACATACTTTGGCTTAACAAATGAATTGGCGATATGTGGGATTGGCTGGGGTAGGACCCGTCCATTTTTCTTACGCTCATCGGCCGATTTTATGTCGGCATTGCTAGCCTGGAAACCTATGCCAAAGAACTTCCCATTGGTAGTCAAAGTGATGGGCTCTGTGACACCTTGTAGGGATACACCAAGCTCTTTTTCGGGCTTGTACCCATTCTTAATCATTTCATAACCACCGTGACCGATGCACATGATAAGAAGGGTTGAGGAAACGGGGTCCCTTCTTTGCACTGGTCGGCGACCACAATTTCAAAGGCTTGATAGACAATTTGCTCACTTCTTTCTCTGGCCTCGAGACACGAGACTGACTAGTCCATGTAAATGGACTGTTCATCCTCCCCGTGGACGATAATTTCTTGGTTTTCATGCTCAAAATTTACCATTTGGTGGAGAGTAGAGGGCACAACTCCTACGACATGGATCCATGGTCTTCCTAGGAGAAAATTATATGAAGTATCCATGTCCAGAACCTAGAAAGTCACTTCAAAGGTTTTGTTGTGGGCGGCTCCCTCTGGAGGCAAGTCATCGCGACTAAAAGAGATCCGGTTTACTTAAAAAAATCGCTTAGCCATTCTTTCCAATTGTTCGACATAAGTTTCAATCAACATTCACCTCATTCAATGTTTTCATGAGTACCTTCTGTTGTTCGTTTGAGCTCATCAGCAAGGATAAAAGTGAAACCTGGGAAATAGTCTTCCTGAGTTGGTCAATTATGGCATATTCCGAAGTTTTCATTCTTTGGAAGAACTCTTCTGCTTTTTCGACGCTCACATGCTTCTTGAGTGGAAACCTTTTATCCTTATTTAGCTTTGACTTCTTTAGCTCTTCCGAGTTGTGGTACTTCCCAGATTGGTTCATTTCATTTACTTCTTCCATGACTTCCTTTCCTTTGTACGTGACCACTGTCTTGTTGTAATTCCAAGGAATTGTAATAGGGTATCTCATAGGGCTCTGTGGTGGGCGGCTGATAACCATTAGCTCAGTCAGCTTTGGTGAAATTATCGGCCCCGCACCACATAAGTACCTTTGGGCATGTACAACTGTGGCCCCTCCACCATGACTTTCCTTTGCTAAAATCTTTTGGGAGTGTTCAACATGAGTTGTTCCTTCATTGGGGCCCTAGGCACAATGAGAATGGCGTCCTTAACAGGTGCCGCCCCAGTCTTTGTTTCCACGACCTTTTCTGCAACTTGAGGAGTTGAAATTATTTTCTCCTCATTTCTAGCTTGTTTTACCACTGCTTTGGGTCTCTTTTCTGAGTTGGCGATGAGAATGATGGCTTTCAAAGCTGGATTGAATTCCTTATCCTCACAGATCATTCCAATGACCGGCCCGTTATTGTGAGTTAGTAATGGATTGTTAGTCACATTGGGAACTTCCTCGTCCTTGAGCACCACTCATTTTTGTTCTATTAAATTCTTAACGGCCCTCTTGAGAGTCCAACAATCCTCCGTATCATGACCCTATTCCCCCGAATCATATGCACATCTAGTACCGAGCCGGTATGATGGAGATTCTGAAGTTTGCCGATCTAGAGGCATAGGTTGCAATAGACCCATCTAGATTAACTTCGAAAACATGCTAGAGTAATTTCCACCAATATGGGTGAAGTCGCTTTTCTTGGGCGTCTCACGGGGGCGTCTCACGGGGGCGTGTATTATGTTGGTAGTTGTTCTGTGCTGGACGGGGGTTATATGGAGCTTGGTGAGGATGGTTATTTCTTGGAGGTGGAGCTCTATTTTGGTTATGGTGCTACTGTGGCCGTGTAAGGATTGGGCATTCATCACTGCATAGGGAGGCAGTTCCACGACATATGCTGCATCTTGATGGGGGTAGTAGTGTTGCGGGAATCTGGAAGGCGGGCAAGAATAATCACGGGATCAACGAGAGCTTCTCGAACTTGAAGCCATCATGGCTCATTCTTCCCTCTTTTTTTGATTTTCTAAACCTCCCGAGCCGTCCTGAATGGCTTGGGAAGTGTCTCTCAAAGCAGATTGCCTTATGATTCGGCTAGTGTTCAGGAAAACCTACCATTTCCGCGATTTTTGTGGCCTCTGCAAAAGGTTTGCCTATGGCAGACATCGTGTGCTGAAAGTAATTAGCCTCTTGGGCCTGCAAGAAAACATTGACCATTTTTGCCTCATCCATAGGTGGTTTCACTCTAGCTGTTTTCTCACGCCACTTGATAGCGTATTCACGAAAACGTTCTATGCTTTTCTTTTTGAGATTTGTTAGAGAATTCCTATCTGGAGCTATATCAACGTTGTATTGAAATTGCTTGACAAATTCTCGGGCCAAGTCGTCCCATATATGCCAATGGGAGATGTCCTAGTCCATATACCATTCTGACACAATTCCTGTCAAGCTCTCCCCAAAATAGGCAATCAAAAGTTCTTCTTTTCCACCTGCCCCTCTTAGCTGATTGTAATATCTTTTCAAATGGGCGATCGGGTCTCCATTCCCGCCGTATCTATCGATTTTGGCATTTTAAAGCCAACGGGCAAATAAACATGAGGAAACATGCACAGATCGGCATACGAAACACTCTTTTGGCCACTTAGGCCTTGCATGTTCTTAAGACTTTGTTCGATTCTTTTCATCTTTCGAGCTATCTCTTCTTGCTCGGGGTTCCTCATGGTTCTTTCCTATTCCATGGGAGACTCATACTGTGGGTGCTGAGGGTAAGAGTTTGGGGTAACACGAGCGGTGTCTAGTTGAAATTGGGGGACTTGAAAAATGAAAGCTGACAATTCAAAGCATGGCCTAGGCACTGTTGGCTGTGCCAAAGTAGAGGTTGGTGGTGCGGTTAATACTATCCTGAAGACGGCGCTTGGGGGTGAACCTCAAAAGGCATACCAGTGAAATTAGCTAATATAGTGGGTACCCAAACGGGATGAATGGGTTGGTCACCGGGATGGGGACGTCGGTGGTACGTCGGTGGTTCCTCCTGTCCTAGGGAGCAATTCAGGGAATCTGGGGATTGTACTAGGTGGTTCTCTACCGTTGGACCAGGCACCCCACATTTCTAACATACCGCAACGCAAACTTCTATTATCCTCAGTAGCTGCTGACTTTGACTGTAGGATGGCTGATACCGGGCTATCCTCAGGCTCAATAATGGGTAAATGACTTTCGGAGGCCATGTCAATACTTCCCTTAGATCTTGTGAAGTAAGGATGGGAAACCAGATTACCACAAAACTAACCACCTAAAATAGGACCTATCTATTGCACACACAACAACCTACTTAATTTGAGACATTTAACAGATATGGAATCGCATATTAGGGGATGCAATGCACCTGAATAGTTAAATGTTTCTAAATGTCTTTGCAATGACTGTGTGTTTCATCCCGACTTTGGTATCTCCTTTTTTTTTGCTTTTTCATTTTCTTTCTCTCCCTTTCTCTCTTTTTTCCTTTAATCATCCTTTTTTAATTATTATTTTATGGCTATGATCGAATCCTTTGGGAATTGCCTACGTATCATGACGCCGCATGAATCAGATCATTACGTAGTTCAGGAAATAAATGCGAAATAATAAAGAATTTTTTTCATTAACAAAACACCTCTTATTTATTTATTATTTAGAAGGACTTAAAAGAACCGACGACTACAAAAGAAAACATACAAACTCAAAATAAACAACAAAACAACTTTGAACAAAACTCGAGAAAGTAGTAAAGTACATGCTCGAAAACTAGGAAGTCAAAAGTACATGATAGCCTCCACTGGTACTCTGGGAGCCTGCGGGACATCAGCCGGTCTTTGCGCAAGCCTTCGTGCGATATCTTCCTGAAGGCGGTCTAGGTCAGCCATAACTTGGTGAACAAAGGTCATCACGAAAGCAAAAAACATAGACCTGGTCATGTCTTCACATTCATGACATTTCATTATAACATAATCAGCTATTGTGATGACCCAATGGGTCATCTTATGAATTAAGACTCCATTCTAGGCTCATTAGCCTTAAAACGATAAATTTTATTTACCTTGATTTGCGTACGCAGTCCGGGCGTGAAACCGGAAAGCTTTTATGTGAAAATATGAGAAATAATAATTTTGGAATTTAAAATTTGGTTTTAGTTGAACTTGGTCAACATTTTGAGCAAACAGACTCGGATCCGTGTTTCGACGGTCTCGGGAGGTCCGTAGTAAAATATAGGACTTGGACGTATGCACAGAATTAAATTCCGAGGTCCCCAGCCTTAGAAATCAAATTTTTAAGAAAATTGTTTTGCTGGATTATTAAGGAAATAAAGAAATGAATTAATGTGTGAAATCGTTGGTATCGAGTCCGTATTTTTGTTTTGGAGCCCGGTAAAGGTTATTTATGATATTTAAGTCCTAACCATGAAATTTGGTGAGAATTGGAGTTGATTTGAGGTGATTCGGATGTCCGGCTTAAAAGTTAGTGAATTTGAAGTGTTCTCGAGAAAATTATGAGTTTTGAGGTTGAATTCGTAGTTTTAATGTTATTTTTGTGATTTGATCGCACGGGCAAGTCCGTATTATATTTTTAGACTTGCGTGCATGTTTGGTTTGGAGCGCAAGAGATCGGGTGAGTTTTGGATAGGCTACGAAGCGATTTAGACTTAAGAATCTCAGTTGTGCATCCGATGTCTGTCACCAGGCCTCTAATCTCGCAATTGCGAAGTTAGCATGCCTGGGAAATGCGACATTTTTGTCGCAAATGCGAAGAAGGCCTGGGAAGACCATCCTCGCAAATGCGAGTTTTTGGCCGCAAATGCAAAGGCCTTCAGATGTCGCAAATGCGACATTTTTTTTCCGCAAATGCGAAGGCAACAGGATTTCCAAAGGGTTCGCAATTGCGAACCCCTGATCGCATTTGCGATAACCGCAGCCTGTTAAGTGGAATTTTAGACGGGATTTTCATCCATTCTTCAATTCTCTCAAACCCTAAACCACCATAGGTGATTTTTCAAAGACCCAAACTTCTCCAAATCATTAGTAAGTGATCTCTAACTAATTCTTTTCAATCCTTTACAACCTTTTACAAGATTTCAACCTAGAATCTAGAGTTTTCGTGGTGGAATTGGGGGATGTTTTTCGGAAAACTTAGGAAAACAATAATTTTTCATTAACTTTGATTCCATTACCAATAATTGATAATATTAAACTAATTATGATTAGATACAAGTGTGTTGGAGGCAAATTCTAAAGGAAAAGCTGTGCTTGAGCAGTGAATTGCTTGTGAAATCGAGGTAAGTGTTTGGTTTAACCTTGACTTGAGGGAATAGGAATCCCCAACTTAAATGCCATGTGAAATTTCATGTGTTTGGTGTATAGGTGAGGTGACGAGTATCTATGCACCACCAAATTACCTGTTTAACATGATCCTTTCCCCGGTTCCAATTCATTATATTCCTCTCTTGATTGTTTTCATGATATTGATGCCTCCATGTCTACTTGTTTTCGTCAACTTGTTGTTAAGTATTTTGTCAAATATTTTGGAAGTGTTAGTTTTTCCCTTGGCTTCATGTGGTACCTAAAAGGTTGAGATGGTTGACAGTGTTTTACGATACATTCTGGTTGGTTGCATTGTGACACCGAGTTCTGGGATGATTTTGGGATTATTCAGTATTTAAATTTGTTAAAGACATCATTATCTACTTAGTGAAGTTCATTATTTATTGGTTGATGTAAGGAAAAGAAATGTTTTCAAAATACTAAAATGAGAATTTAATTAACTTCTTGGTGCTGGCTTGCCTGACAGTGTTGTTCGGTGATACCACGACCCTTAATGGATTTTGGGTCGTGGCAACATGGTATCAGATCACTACGTTTGCTTAGGTCTCACGAGTCTAGTAGAGTCTTGCGTATCGGTACTGAGACATCTGTACTTATCTTCGAGAGGCTACAAGTGTCACGACCCCAAATCCTAACAGGTCGTGATGGCGCCTATCGTGGAACTTGGCTAGCCAACCATCACATAAACACACATTTATTTTAATATAATTTCTCGAATCATTAATAACCAGCATAATAAATATAAAAATTCCTTTAAGTCTTTAAGAAAGAATAAATAATCTGACAGTCTAACTATTCCCCAGAACTAGAGTCAACTGATCACGAGCATATAAGAATAAACTAACACTGCTAATGTCATAAAAATAATATCTCGGAACAAAATGCTAAATACTATATGAAGGAAGGGAAATGGAGAAGCTGCGGACGCTCGACAGCTACCTCGAAATCTTGAAAGCTGACGATAACGAGCTCGAATGACTACTGCTCTGAACCAGTACCTGGATCTGCACACAGAGGTGCAGGGAGTAATGATTAGTATGCCAACTCAGTAGTAATGAAAATAAACAACAGTCTGAAGAATAAGAAACACACAACAATAAATACACCGATCCACAAAACAGTAAAATTACAAAGTCTCAATAAAGTATACATAAGTTCATAAACCAGTTTCCGTAAACATCCGTTGAACAAGTATATATTCAAATGTTTCTCAGTAAAACTCCCAAAGATATCAATATTAAAAATGAAATGAATCATAATCAAAACTCATTAAAATATCATCATAAAACTGCCCCTCGGGCATAATCATCACTTATAAATATTCCCTCAGCACCTCACCATCACTCAGTAACAGTCACTCAGCACCTCACAGTCACTCATATCTCCCAATCACTCGTCACTCACCACTCGGCACTCGCACTCAATAGGTACCTACGCTCACTGGGGGTGTGTACAGACTCCGGAGGGGCTCCTACATCCCAAGCGCTATAAACAAGCCAAACTATGGCATCAATCACTCAGGCTCTCGGCCTCTCTCATATCATAAATATCCTCACAATATTGGCCCTCAGCCTCACTTAGTCAGACACTCTCAATATGCCACTCGGGCCATAATAAACGGGGTTCTCGACCCAAAACAGTATTTTATTTCAAGAAATAATATCAGTAACTCAGAGTGTCAAAATAATTTATCAAGAAGACTGAGTGTAAAATCATAATATAATAAGTGAGGAATATCAGGAAATAGCCCCCAAGGTGTTAAACAGATCGGCACTAGGCCCCAAACATGGCTTACAGCCCAATTATATCAAATCATAGTAATAGTATAAAACATATGCTTTAAAAGCGGTTTCGCAACTCAATAGTTGCCTAAAAAGGAACATATTTCCAAATTTCCAATTCGTGCATGCCCCACACTTGTCATCCAGTGTGTGCGTCACTCTAAATCCGTGAAAGGATGTAATGTCCGAGGTTTCATACCCTCAGGACATGATTTAAAGATATTACTTACCTCAAACTAGCCCGAAATTCTACTCCGCAACAAGTTTTCCCCTCGAATCAACTTCCGAATGCTCCAAATCTATCAAGTTCAGATTTTTCACATTAAAATATTCTAGGGGAATGAAACCCAATCGAAAAATATCAACTTTATGCACAAAACCCGAAATTAGTCAAAACCCGACCCCCGGGCCCACGTCTCGGCACTCGACAAACTTTATACCAAAACGATCCTCTTCATCTCACGAGTCCGTACATATAAAGAACTCTAAAATCGGAGTCCAAATGACCCCTCAAATCACCCCTAAAAGGCCTCTTAAACCCAAGCCCTAGTCTCAACTTTTTCCACCGATTTTCCCTAATTAAACACTATTATTTTAGTCCTTAATCACATATAATCGAATTATGGGGTCCAAAATTCTTACCTCAATGAAGAACAATCGTTTTCCCTCTTCCAAATCGCTCCAAAAGCTCTATTTCGAACGCACTTCCCAACCCACTCAGACCTTCGCGAACGCACCCCAGGCCCCGCGAATGCATAGACCAATGGGCCTGGGTCTTCAGCTGCCAATTACACTACGCGAACGCACTCCTCAGCCCGCGTTCGTGATGACCACTCCACTCAACCCTCCGCGTTCGCACCTCCAGGTTCGCGAACACACAGAACGAAAATACCCTCATCGCCCAGTACCCCTATGCGAACGCGAGACCACCTCTGCGAACGCATAGGGTAAATCCCCGCTGCACTAACACCAGAAAACCAACAATATTTCCAAGTCTAAAAGTTCTCGTTTGAGCATTCGAAATGCACCCGAGTCTTCCGGGATCTCAACCAAACCTACCATCATATCCCATAACATCATTCAAACTATGCACTCTCGGAACACCCAAAATAACATCATTACACCAAAATCACATCAAATTCAAGCCTATGAACTTTGAAATTTCTAAATTCCACCAACGATGGCGAAACTATCCAAAACACATCCGATTGACCTGAAACTTTGCACACATATCCAAAATGACGTTACAAACCTGTTCGAATCCAGAATACCATTCAGATCCCGATAGCCTATTTTCCATTGCCGACCGGAAATTGCCAAAAACTAACTTTCGCCAATTCAAGCCTAATTCTACACAGGACATTACAAAAATATTATGAACACACTCCTAAGTCCCAAATCACTTAACGAATTCCGAAATTGTTTACCAATAAGTCAACTCTCAGTTGACTTTTCCAACTATAAAGCTATCTTTAGAGACTAAGTGAATCAATTCTCCCTACAACCATTCCGAACCCGAGCCAACCAACTCTAACACATAATAAACACTATAACCAACCTATGACAAGGCAAAAACAGTAATTATATTGCAGGTTCTACGTAACGACCGACCAGGTCTAGAAATATACCTGGAGTCTCAAACAGGTGAGGATATTTGCTATGCATCTCCCGCTCGTTCTCCCAAGTAACCTCCTCCACTGGCTGAACTCTCCATCGTACCTTCACTGAAGCTATATTCTTAGACCTCAACTTTCTGACCTGACGATCCAAAATTGCTACTGGCTCTACCTCATATGACATATCACCCTCGAGCTGAACTGTCCTGAAGTCTAACACATGAGACGGTTCACCAACATACTTCCAGAGCATCGACACATGGAATACCAGATGAACACTCGATAAGCTGGGTGGCAAGGCAAGTCTATAAGCCACCTCTCCAATCTTTTAAAGCACCTTAAACGAACCAATAAATCGGGGACTCAACTTTCCCTACTTTCCGAACCTCATAACACCCTTCATGGGTGATACCTTCATTAGTACCTTATCACCTACAATAAAAGACACATCCCGGACCTTCCGGTCCGCATAACTCTTTTGCCTAGACTGCGCCGTGCGAAGTCGCTCCTGAATCAACTTCACCTTCTCCAACGCATCCTGAATCAAATATGTGCCTAATAGCATGGCCTCACCCGGCTCAAACCAACCAACAAGAGATCTACACCTCCTGCCATATAAAGCCTCATACAGGGCCATCTGAATACTGTACTGGCAGCTATTATTATATGCAAACTCTGTTAGTGGCAGAAACTGGTCCCTTGAACCCCCAAAATCAATCACACAGGCATACAACATGTCCTCCTAAATTTGAATAGTCCGCTCCGACTGCCCGTTGGTCTGAGGATGAAATGCAATGCTCAACTTTACCTTAGTACACATACCTTTTTGCACAACTCTCCAAAACTGAGATGTGAACTGAGTGCCTCTGTCAAAAATGATAGAAACTGGAACTCCATGCAATCGGAAAATCTCCCTAATGTAGATACCAGCTAACCGCTCCGAAGTATAAGTATTACCGATAGGAATGAAGTGTGCGGACTTGGTCAGTCGATCCACACTGACCCAAATAGCATCAAACCAATTCACAGTCCGTGGAAGCCCAACTACAAAATCCATGGTGATCCGCTCCCACTTCTACTCCGGAATATCTAACCTCTGAAGTAATCCACCTGGTTTCTGGTGTTCATACTTGACTTGCTGGAAGTTGATACACCCCGCTACATACTCAACAATACCTCTCTTCATCCGCCTCCACTAATACTGCTGTCTCAAATCCTGATATATCTTCGCGACACCCGGATGGATGGAATACCGCGAGCTGTGGGCCTCTGCTAATATCAACTCTCTAAGCCCATCCATATTGGGCATGTAAGTACGACCCTACATTCTCATAACCCCATCATCACCAATAGTCACATCTCTGGCATCACCTCTAAGGACCCTGTCCTGAAGAACTAACAAGTGCCGGTCATCATACTGGCATGCTCTAATCTGATCATAAAGAGAAGGCCGGGAAGCATGCTAGCTAATACCCGTGGAGGCTCTGACAAATCCAATCTCATCAACTGACCCGCTAAAGCCTGAACATCAAGTGCTAAAAGTCGCTCTTCTGCTGGAAGGTAGGCTAGACTCCCCAAACTCTCGGCTCTGCGACTCAAAGCATCGGCCACTACATTGGCCTTCCCCAGAGGATACAAAATAGTGATATCATAATCATTGAGAAGCTCTAACAACCTCCTCTAATGCAAATTCAAGTCCTTTTGCTTCAGCAGATACTGCAGACTACGATGATCAGTGAAAATCTCACACTGTACCCCATACAAATAATGACGCCAAATCTTTAAGGCATGAACAAGGGCAGCTAACTCAAGATCGTGCACTGGATAATTCTTCTCGTGCACCTTCAACTGTCTAGACGCGTAGGCAATCACCCTACCGTCCTGCATCAACACCGCTCCCAAACAAACTCTAGAAGCATCACATTAGACTGTATAAGAACCCGAACCAGTAGGCAAAACCAATACCGGAGCTGTGGTCAATGCTGACTTAAGCTTCTGAAAGCTTTCCTTAAACTCATCGGACCACCTAAATGGAGCACCTTTCTGGGTCAATCTAGTCAAAGGCGAAGCAATAGAAGAGAATCCCTCCACAAAACGACGGTAATATCCCGCCAAACCAAGGAAACTCCTAATCTCTATAGCTGAGGACGGTCTGGGCCAACTCTGCACTAACTCAGGCTTCTTCGGATCAACGTAAATACCCTCACTGGACATCACGTGCCCCAAGAAAGCTACTGAACCAAGCCAAAACTCACACTTGGAGAATTTTGCATAAAGCTTCTCCCACCTCAACCTCTGCAACACAACTCTCAAATGCTGAGCCTGCTCTTCCTGGCTACGAGAATAAACTAGGATGTCATCAATGAACACTATGACGAAAGAATCAAGATAAGGCTGAAACACGTTGTTCATCAATTGGATGAACGCGGCTGGGGCATTGGTCAGCCCAAATGACATAACCAGAAACTCATAATGACCATATCTGGTCCTGAAAACAGTCTTTAGAATGTCAGAATCCCGAATCTTCAGCTGATGATACCCGGATCTCAAATCAATTTTAGAAAACAATCTAGCTCCCTGAAGCTGGTCAAACAAGTCATCAATACGGGGCAAAGGATACCGGTTCTTCACCGTAACCTTATTTAGCTGTCTATAATCGATACACATGCATATGGAGCCATCTTTATTTTTCACAAACAACACCGGTGCACCCCAAGGGGACACACTAGGCCGAATAAACCCCTTATCTAGGAGTTCCTGAAGCTGCTCTTTCAATTCTTTCAAGTCCTCTGGTGCCATACGATAAGGTGGAACAGAGATAGGCTGGGGGCCTGGCACCAAATCAATACCAAAATCAACATCCCTATCAGGTGGCATGCCTGGCAGGTCTGCAGGGAATACATCCGGAAAATCACGAACCACAGGAATAGAATCAACAGAAGGAGTCTCACTACTAACATCCCTCACAAAAGCAAGATAAGATTCACATCCTTTCCCAACCATACACTGAGCCTTCAAATAAGAAATCACTCTGCTAGGCAGATGCTCTATAGACCCTCTCCACTCAACTCTCGGAACTCCGGGCATAGCTAGGGTCACGATCTTAGCGTGACAATCAAGAATATCATGACACGGGGATAACCAATCCATGCCCAGTATCACATCAAAATCAACCATACTGAGTAACAACAAGTCCACTCGGGTCTCCAGACCCCCAATAGATATAACACACGACCGGTATACACGGTCCACAACAATAGTATCACCCACCAGAGTTGAAAGATGAATAGACGTAACTAAGGATTCACAGGGCATATTAAAAAAGTGAGCAAAATACGATGAAGCATAAGAGTATGTGGAACCAGGGTCAAATAAAGCCAAAGCATCACTGTGACAGACTGAGATAGTACCTGTAATCACCGCATCGGAGGCCATAGCATCAGGCCTAGTTGGAAGTGCATAAATACGTGGCTGGCCTCCACCTGCTCGACCTCCCCCTCTAAGGCGGCCTCTAGTTGCCTGACCACCACCCCTGGCTACCTGGGTAGGTGGTGAAGTGGCTGGGGCTGATGTCGAGGGATGAACCCTCTGCTGAAATGAACTACCAGGACGATGAGGACACTGCCTTCACCCATGCCCAAAATCTCCACACTCAAAACAAGTACCTGGAGCTCGAGATGGGGACTGAAGAGAACCCCTGCCACCATGATAACCACCGGATGAAGCATAGAAGAACCCTGAAATGATGATGCTCTGAAGGAACTCTGAGCTGGAAGGGCACAAAAAGATGAACGTCCCGAATAATAGCTGCGGGGACCCTACCGCGAAGATGCGCCACTATAAGCTGGGCGAGCTGGCTGAGGAGGTCTAAATGGACAACCTCTACTAGGCTGAAACTGCCCTCTGGAAGGGCTACCTCTGAAACTACCTGATCCCCGAGGCCTCTTGGCCTCCATCTCCTCACCCTCCTGCCTGCGAACCGACTCAATATCCCGAGCTATGTCAACAACCTGCTCGAATGTGGCACCTGACACTCTCTCCCTAGTCATCAAGATCCGAAGCTGATACGTGAGACAATCTATAAACCTCCTGATCCTCTCCCTATGACTAGGGACTAACTCAGAATCATGCCTAGCCAACTCAGAAAACCGCATCTCGTACTGTGTGACTAACAACTCTCCCTGGCCCAGCTGCTCAAACTGCAAGCGTTGCTCCTCTCTATGGGACTGAGGACATACTTCTCCCAAAAGATCGTGGAGAACTGCTGCTAGGTGAGGGGTGCTGAACCAACCGGCCTACGCCTCTCAAATGCCTCCCACCAAGTGAAAGCAGCACCAGCAAACTGAAATGTAGCAAACAAGACCCCACTGGTCTAAATAATACCAGCAGTACGGAGTATCCTCTAGCACTTATCCAGAAAACGTTGGGCATCCTCGCCCTCTGTGCTGCTGAAAGTCGGAGTCTAAAGTCTACTGAACCTCTCCAGCCTGCGCTGCTCATCCTCGGGCATAGCTGGGACCATATAGACCTGAACTGGGGCAACCGGCTGGGCTAGGACTGCCCCCGGTGTCTGAAGGCCCTGTACAACCTGCTCAGGTGTCGGGCAGCTGGAGTCTGAGTGCCTCCCCCGGCCTGAGATGTTGCGGCAGTAGTAGACATAACAACTGCCTGAGCCAAACTGGTACACACTGTCAAGATCTGGGCCAGGGTCTCATGAAGACTCGGAATGACAATAGGCACTGCCGGTTCCTTAGCCTGTCCCGCTGGAGCACCCTCAGCAGGAACCTCGTCTTGAATAGTAGGGGGATCCTCTGGTAATGTCTCGGTTGCTGCACGGGCTAGTCCCCTAACTCCACCACAGCCTCGACCTCTTGTGGGTCTGGCTGGTGTCTGGTCACCCTGATCAGTAGCGCGTGTCCTCACCATCTGTGAGAGAATGAAATAATAAGAGTTCGGTAGCCTCTCTAAGATAAGTACAGACGTCTCCGTACCGATCCGCAAGACTCTACTAAACCTGCTCATGACCGTTGAGTCCTATGCAACCTAGAGCTCTGATACCAACTTGTCACGACCCCAAATCCTAACAGGTCGCGATGGCGCCTATCGTGGAACTAGGCTAGCCAACCATAGCATAACTACACATTTATTTTAATATAATTTCTCTAATCATTAATAACCAGCATAATAAGTATCAAAATTCCTTTAAGTCTTTAAGCAAGCATAAATAATCTGACAGTCTAACTATTCCCCAGAACTAGAGTCAACTGATCACGAGCATCTAATAAACTAACACTGCTAATGTCATAAAAATAATATCTCAGAACAAAATGCTAAACACTATATGAAGGAAGGGAAATGGAGAAGCTGCGGACACTGGACAACTACCTCGAAGTCCCGAAAGCTGACGATAATGAACTCGGATGACTACTGCTCCGAACCAGTACCTGGATCTGCATACAGAGGTGCAGGGAGTAATGATGAGTACGCCAACTCAGTAGTAATGAAAATAAATCACAGTCTTAAGAATAAGAAACACATAACAACAAATACACCAATCCACAAAACAGTAAAATTACAAAGTCTCAATAAAGTATACATAAGTTCGAAAACCAGTTTCTGTAAAAATCCTTTGAACAAGTATATTTTCAAATGTTTCTCAGTAAAACTCCCAAAGATATTAGTATGAAAAATGAAATGAATCATAATCAAAACTCATTAAAATATCATCATAAAACTGCCCCTCGGGCATAATCATCACTCATAAATATTCCCTCAGCACCTCACCATCACTCAGTAACAGTCACTCAGCACCTCACACTCACTCATATCTCCCAATAACTCGTCACTCGTCACTCGCACTCAGTAGGTACCTGCGCTCACTGGGGGTGTGTACAGACTCCGGAGGGGATCCTACAGCCCAAGCGCTACAAAACAAGCCAAATCATGGCATCAATCACTCAGGCTCTCGGCCTCTCGCATCTCATAAATATCCTCACAATATTGGCCCTCGGCCTCACTCAGTCAGACACTCTCAATATGCCACTCGGACCATAATAAACGGGGTTCTCGACCCAAAACAATATTTTATTTCAAGAAATAATATCAGTAACTCAGAGTGTCAAAACAATTTATCAAGAAGACTGAGTGTAAAATCATAATATAATAAGTGAGGAATATCAGGAAAATAGCCCCCAAAGTGTTAAAGAGATCGGCACTAGGCCCCAAACATGGCTTACAACCCAATTATATCAAATCATAGTAATAGTCTAAAACATATGCTTTAAAAGCGGTTTCGCAACTCAATAGTTGCCTAAAAAGGAACATATTTCCAAATTTTCAATTCGTGCACGCCCTACACTTGTTATTCAGTGTGTGCGTCACTCCAAATCCGTGAAAGGATGTAAAGTCTGGGGTTTCATACCCTCAGGACATGATTTAAAGATATTACTTACCTCAAACTAGCCTCGAAAAGCTACTCCGCAACACGTTTTCCCCTCGAATCAACTTCTGAATGCTCCAAATCTATCAAGTTCAGATTTTTCACATTAAAATATGCTAGGGGAATGAAACCCAATTGAAAAATATCAACTTTATGCACAAAACCCGACCCCTGGGACCACGACTCCAAACTCGACAAACTTTATACCAAAACGATCCTCATCATCTCACGAGTCCGTACATATAAATAACTCTGAAATCGGAGTCCAAATGACCCCTCGAATCACCCCTACAAGGCCTCTTAAACTCAAGCCCTAGTCTCAACTTTTTCCACTGATTTTCCCTAATTAAACACTGTTAATTTAGTCCTTAATCACATATAATCGAGTTATGGGGTCCAAAATCCTTACCTCAATGAAGAACAATCATTTTCCCTCTTCACAATCGCTCCAAAAGTTCTATTCCTGTTCAAAAATGGTGGAATAGTGGGCAAGGGTCGCGGATGGGTTTAATTTATACTGCCCAGATTTTTATTCATCGCGAACACATAATTGTGACCGCGTTCGCATAGAGTATTTTCAACTGCCCCCAATTTTACTCTTTGCGGACGCGCCAGAAGCCACGCGAATGCACTGCGCAACCCACTCAGACCTTCTCGAACGCACCCCAGGCCCCGCGAACGCATAGACCAATGGGCCTGGGTCTTCAGCTGCCAATTACACTATGCGAACACACTCCTCAGCCCGCGTTTGCGATGACCACTCCACTCAACCCTCCGCGTTCGCACCTCCAGGTTCGCGAATGCACAGAAGGAAAATACCCTCACCCCCCAGTACCCTTATGCAAATGCGAGACCACCTCCGCGAATGCATAGGTAAATCCTTGCTGCACTAACACCAGAAAACCAACAATATATTCAAGTCTAAAAGTGCTCGTTTGAGCATCCGAAATGCACCCGAGGCCCCTGGGACCTCAACCAAACCTACCAACATATCCCATAACACCATTCAAACTTAGTTTCACTCTCGGAACATGCAAAATAACATCAAAACACCAAAATCACATTAAACTCAAGCCTATTAACTTTGAAATTTCTAAATTTTACCAACGATGCCCAAACTATCCGAAACACATCCGATTGACCTCAAATTTTGCACACATACCCAAAATACCGTTATGAACTTGTTCCAACTTATGGAATTCCATTCTGACCTGGTAGCCTATTTTCCATTGCCGACCGTAAAACGCCAAAAACTAACTTTCGTCAATTCAAGCCTAATTATACACCAGACATCACATAAATATTATGAACACACTCCTAAGTCCCAAATAACCTAACGAAGCTATCCGAGCCATAAAATCTGCATTCCGAGGTCGTTTACCTATAAGTCAACTCTCAGTTGACTTTTCCAACTACAAAGCTATTTTTAGAGACTAAGTGACTCAATTCTCCCTACAACCATTCCGAACCCGAGCCAACCAACTCTAACACATCATAAACAGTATAACCAACCTATGACAAGGAAAAAATAGTAATTAGAATACATGTTCTATGTAACGACCGACCGGGTCGTTACAACAAGGCTGTTAGAAGCACTTCCCTTCTTGATTCCTCATCGTGCGATTTAATTCTTTTGAGACTTGTGCCTTCATTTCCTTTATATTCAATCTTATGTGATGTAAAGTGCCTTATTTAAATCAGTAATTGAGGAACTGTAATGGTACTAACGATGTGGTGCGAGATGTATCTCCCTTCGTAATTGTTTGGACTATAGTCGTCGCCTTACGAAATATATTATACCATGTCAGCTAAGTAGCTGTACTTTTTAGAGCTTTGAGGGTATGTAGAGGTTGATATGGTGCTCACGAGTGGTTATCATACAATATTGATGTGATGGCAAGGTGCTTGTGTTACATCCCGTAGTTTAATATTAGAATGAGTCGTAGTAATCCATATGAAGTTGAAGGGATTAAAACCATTTATGAGATTTGCATCATACTCAACGTTTGATATTTTAAATTGCTTGCAGAATCTTGCTTAGAATTTCTGATTTTTGGTTTGATAATGTGGAGACCAACTTTCTAGAAAAGTGAAATAAATACTAATTTAAAATAAAAGAGCATTGCTTTCAGTAAGTGTTTTAAGATGCTTAAACTACAATTATTATTACAGCACATGTGAATTGAAATATCACACATGAAGAGGGGTGGCGTTTCCTATTTTTGATCTTTTAAGGATTGTTTTTTCAAGATTCACATAAAATTGTCTATCTCTGGCTTTAATGAGTGGAGATATGTAAATAGCATTATGAGTTCAAGGTAGTTTGTATGGATTCTGTTAATTCAGTGAAAGATTGTTGATTTTTGTGTTTGGGAGCTTACTATAAGAGCTGAAATTTGCAATATTATTTCATGGTTCGTTGGTATTGAATTACACGAGAACTTAATTATGCAGCAATGTGTGTGTTGTAGCAATCGTCAATTGACTACGTTATTATAAGACCCCGTAAGTTTAACAACTTTAATACCCTTAGATATTATGTTAGTGTGGTATTTTTTTTTAAGTGGAATATTCTAGTAAAAGTTTTATAAGTATAATTTTGGATAGTGACCATTATTACTATTTTCGGATGTGGTAAATTATACCCATAATATGAGAAAGTTTATGAGATTTACTTTATTTTAAAGATAGAAATTATTTTCTCACAAGAAAAGAAGGTTATCTTTTTACCATTTTAAGAGTTAAGCGTAGGAAATTATGTACTCTTTATATGAGATTAAGAAAATTATAAGTTGAGAAAATATATGTATTTTTACATGGATGTTTTAATAAAATAATAGTGTATGCGTTTATTTTATATGGTACCACATGACCATGATAGTAGGGTATATAAAGTGTGTTAAAAATAAGTCGTATTTTAAGTAATATGTTATAGTTCTTAATTATGTGAATAATTGGGTAACCATTGATTTTTAAGTGGGAGATTAACTTATAAATTGAATTTGGTGGATAATAAATTAAGTGAGATGTGGATAAGTGTTAGGGGGGACAACATACACGTGTGATTTATGGAGACTTGGCAACATTTAGAGTTATGTACAACTTTATATCATTCTTGTTCAAGAAGTGTCTTATGTTCTTATTAATAGTGGTTCATCATGATATTCCTTGTTTGCTGTAGACACATAATAGGTGACTTTTCCTTTGAGAGTGAAAAAGCTTAGAAAGATGCAGATGATTTACTAGTACTATCCTATTCACTATAAGGTTTTGATGTATTACGCTTGTAGTTCATCTATTACCAGCAGCCTACTAATTTTCAATCAAATACTCTATAGGTGGGTGCTATTAGTTCCATCACTTTCAGTTAGTTCTCTTCTACCCATCAAACTGGCAAGTATTCATATCAATCCAAAAAGGACCGGAGAATGATGTTACACGGGGAAATCCTTTATTTTGGAGTAACACTAGAAAGTGTGGTACTGTTAATGTTAAGTCTCATTCACATCAGACTTTTCCTTTTGGTATCCCCTCATGCTCCTTGGTTTCATTATGCTTTCTCTGATAACATCTTAAGCGGAGTGAGATTTGTGATTCTAAGGGAGTACGGTGAAAAATTTCTCAAGAATATCATACAGATTTTTCCCTACTCTGGTATGTTAAGACTATCCCTTCTTTTTTTTTTGGCATGATCCAAATAATACAAATGAACGAGCTTCCAAAGATACTCTACTCTTAGAAGCTAGAAATACTTACATTATTTCCCTTCTTATGGAACAATTGATGTTGAGGTTGCTTCTCTTATTCTTATGTTATCAATGTTGTTGGTATTTCCTGATTCTTATAAGATTCTTGATGAGGAGTTAGTTCTAATAACGTGTACGAAGAATATCGACCTTACGTCACTCCGAAAGGTTCAGAATATGATTCCATTGAGTCCTACATGCATTAAATATATACGTATCTATTTTACTCTACCGAGCCGCGCTATAGTCGGCCGGGTATGGCACCTATTGTGCAACCACTGATCAGTTGGGTTTACCGAGTCCTCTTTGAGGCCGGGTATGATATGATGATGATGATGCCCACAGAGGCGAATGTTCTATGATGATGATGATGCTCACAAAGGCGAATGTTCTATGATGATGATGATGCCCACAGAGGCGGATGTTTTAAAAAGATTGTGTATATATATGTATCATGCATTTCATGTTACTGTCCCTTAGAAGCACTCAAATGCTACATGTTGTATCTCCTACATCTCTATTTACATTACTGTTCTTAGTTATGCTTTTCTGCCTTACATACTCAGTACTTTATTCGTACTAACATCCCTTTTTCCTGGGGACGCTGCGTTTCATGCTCGCAGGTTCCGATAGACAGGTTGACAGTCCTCCTAGTAGGCTACCAGCTCAGCGAAAGATGTTGTTGCACTCCACTTACTCCGGAGTTGCCTATTTGGTCAGTATAATTGGGACATGCATTGACTATTATGGCGGGGCCCTGTCCCGACCTTTTTGATGTTTATGTATTCTTAGTGGCTTTGTAGACAGAAGTTCAGTTTTGTACAGTATGTCAGAGGCCTTGACGGCCCATATGTATTCATGTTTTAAGAACAATATTTTATTGATACAGTGTTGCCCACATATAGTTAAACATTACGAGTCGTGTCCATGTTGGCCCATGATAGTTACAAAGAAAAAAAAAGTTACAAAGTGGTTCGCTCGGGCCAGTTTGGCACCGACTGCCAGCCACGCCGCCCCAAGTTCGGGGGCGTGACATCTTGCCTATGTGTCGGTGCAATGAATGACTTGAAGGGAGGTTTACTCATTGCACGATTTAGGGATTCAGTATTTTACTTCTGGCAGAGGGAAGGTAATCGAACTACAAATGTTCTAGTTTGGGTTGATAGAGTAACGAGACTTGGTATTTTCTAGTGTGGCGGAATTTTCATCTGCGACGTGGTGTCTTCGTCCTTGATTGAATGTGTTAAGTTCGCCGGTGTTATGATCTTCTACAATTCGCTTGTGTGGCAGGATATAGTGAGATAGTATTGGAGAAGCGACTGTCAGAGATCGCGGGGTGCGATGGTTCAAGATTGAATGGGTATTTCTAATGCTGACGGCTCGAGAAGGAAGATCTTTGGAAAGGGTTTAAGTTAGTAGCGATCTACCGGTTCAAGTGCTACAGAGATAGATATTGAGTTAAGGCAACAACTGGGCAGCGAAGGATGAGGAAGGACATATGGGAAGTGTCGGTCGGTGGTTACATTTTTAGTAGGCCAGGTGCTAGGAGCAAGAGTCGGGAAGTTGCTTGAGGGAGCGAGCTTGACCAAAGTAGGAGAGTGGTAGAGTAGCATATGGGTTTAGCGACGGGATATCCACACTACTTGAAGAAAAGTTTAGAGTGATTTGGGAAGTGTAGTGGATGGTGATTGTGTCTACGGGCTTAATTTGAAATATTGGTTATTATATGGCGGGAGATTAGATGCAACAGAACGGAGTTGCTTGACATGAAGAAAGGATCTTGGCGAGTTCTAGAGTGATGCAATAGGTGGCTCCAAGCTAAGTGGGAGAGTCCCACCGCCTACGATTGGGATGCAAGGTTATCTACTTGTGGGGTATCGGGTTATCGGCGTATTGGTGAGTTATTACAGCTAAGGGAAAAGAACATAAGTGGTAATTTGAGCAAAGGAATCTATTGAGGTGTGCTATAGTTGGCCTTATCGACTCATGTTCGGGCTTTGGGAAGAGATTATGCTTCGTATAGAGGTGATTTACAAGGAAAGTTATTCAGTCGGGTGCTTCATTGAGATGGGTGTTCATGGACCAGCAGAGCCTTGGAGTTGATAATGTTTGGGACCAAGCCTGAGTGGGTGACTCTCAGCAACAACCCTAGTGAATTCAAAAGTTAAAATGTGGTGCCTAAGGATTTCAAGCCCATAGTATGGTTAAGAATCGAGCTTTTGCAGCGGATTATGAAAAGAGGCTTGGGGTGTTCTATGTTATCTTCGCCTTGCAGTGTAGCATTTGGAGGGTATGAGATGATTTGTGGGATTTGAGACATCATGGTCTTGTGATATAAGGTCACTCAGGATGAGTGCGGATTTGCGTTCACGATGTTTTGAATAAATACAACAACAATAACAACAAACCCAGTTTGATCCCAACAAATGGGGTCTGGGAAGGGTAGTCTATATGCAGACCTTACCCCTACCTAATGCAGGTAGAGATGCTGTTTCAATAGACCCTCGGCTTAAGAATGGCAAGAAGAAGAAGAGGAAAGCAAGGAAGGAAGAAAGATATTTCTATGACAAGTTAAGGATAAGTTAGAAGAAGTCAGGTCTGTTAGCCATGGTTGAATTTGCATGATGGTGGAAGTGATAAGTACCTCCAGTGTGATTAGATTATGCATGTGATTTGTGGAGGCACGTGCGAGGCTTGACGGTCGCCGTAATTGGTTTTATTTGGGAGTATTCAAGTATTATGGCATGTTATGTGTAGGCGCGTCCCGAAAGGGCTATAGTGGTTCAGACAACTACTTGAGGAGATTGTATAAGTGTGACATGTAGTCACCTGATTGGTGGAATATTTAAGCCAAGTATGAAGATTGTGGTGATATCGCTAATTTGAGAATTTATGACTGGAGGGCGCACGGTTCATTTGGTTGTGGACTGTGGGAGTTTGTTCTGTTCATGATGGTTGTTCTTGTGTGTTATGGGAATAAAGGGTTATTATGAACCCTTAAAAGGTTATCAGCCTTGTACGATGCGATCAAAATCGACGTGAGGTCTGTGAAAGGATTTAAATATGTATATAGGCTCTATATCAGGCCAGATGTGTTCATTTCAGCATGTCGCTCTTCGTGGAGGAGTATTCGGATGTTGGATGTGTCTTCATCATCGGCTATTTCATGTAATACTATATTGTGCCGTGTGAGTTGTGAAACAACTTAATAATTCTCTTATGTGTTAAGGTTCTGCGTAGCGATGGTTTTACGTGATCATGATGGCTCTTGAAATTCAGATCATATGTCGTACCTCAGTTGTGCTTGAGTTTTGTAGCGTATGGAGGTATCTGTCTCTCTAAGGATGGTATTATGCACTTCGAGTGCTTGTGGTCGATATTCAGGTATTTTGTAGTTATGAGCATTTTAGCTCGGTGAGTATTTTCTTATAGATTATTATGTGTAGATCGGGTGGCACGCCGCCACGAGTATCATGGTTGGATTGGGTTGCATGCCGCAATAGTGTGATGTGGAGTACAATCCCCTATATCTATTTTTGTGTGTTTTGTTTCCCATTTTATGAGGAAAGTTCGTATTAGTTGCGTGTGTTTAGTGGTCCCTTCCAGTGTTCGTTTCCTTATGTATCACATTCGAGTTGGTAGCTTATTGGCACATTGTGGCATCATATGAGACTTTTGGTTCATGTCTAGGGTGGCTTATTGCCCGAGCAGCTCGTACTGGGTGGGAAGAGATTAATGGATCTAGGATCAGTGCAATTAGATTATATGAAGTGTTGATACCAATTTTTCCTCAAACTATTTTAAAACATGCATATACGCCTTCAAAATCACTTTTTATAATAACCGATATTTTTCCATAATTTTCCATATTTTTATTAATTTCTTTTCTAATTTATTCAATACTTTATATTCAATAATTATTCATAAATTATATTATAAATAATTTCAAAATATTTCCTAGCTCAATATATCATTTTAATCCTATTGGGATTTAATTATTTCGCAAATTAGCCAATTTGGCATTATTTAGCTATAATTACAACAGTTTTGCAGTTATAGCCTAAATGTACATTTTACACCATTTTAATTCAATAATATGTCATTTTACACTTTTAATATTAGTTAATTACCTTAATTTCACCTATTAGGCTTAATTTCATTTTATATAATTATTGGCTATTTTTATTAATTATTTATCTATTTTAAATGTGTATTTAATAAGTAGCCACTTTTAATTTCAATTTCAGCCTAATTAGCCCAATAACCTAAGCCCAATTCCTAAAAGTTACCCCACCCAATCCTCCCATTCAATATGAGCCGTTGATTAATACAAATCAATGGCCCAGATTGAAACTTACCTAAATTAATCCTAAACGACTACCCCCCCCCCCCCC